>VXAK01008620.1:290522-326978 GCA_013399435.1 Arenaria interpres
GGGGAACACAGAAGAAAAAAAAAAAAAAAAGCCATAAAAACACTATGGACAAATATATGTAATGAAACCTGACTGAATTTGAGGCAAGACCAGTAGAAGCAAATGAAGACCTAAGCAATGTCCTGCCTTTGGACGCTTGCTGTAGCTGTAAGTAGCAAATTGGTTTTGCAAAAGCCTACAAAAGAAGCAAAACTTTTAAAAAAGAAAGGGATATATGCCTGCTCTGCACAGTGTACAGGAGTTTTTTTTCCATCAGCTCTGAAGCCTGCTGTGAAAATTCTGCTCCCTGTTCTTAACAGTTTCCAAACCTTTGGTTATGCTGCAGATGCGCTCCTTTCTCTCCTCCTCCAGCCCAGCCTGGAAAAGCCTCTCCTGGCTGAGCTTTCCCTTTGCTGCAAGCAACTGAGCGCTCCCGCCAGAAGGTCTGCATGACCCAGTGCAACAGCCAGAACTAGGCAAACAGTTGGCTTCCTTCTTTGCTGTGCAGTCACGTATTTTAAGAAATATAACAGGCTGTAACACACAGCAGATAGTGAACAAATAGGACATGTGCACTATCCACAAAAATAAGAGAATGGGAAGAACAAAATTCCAAATGAGTTAATATATGTTGTAAAAATAATGGTATTATTGACTTCTGATATGCATTCAAAAACAGAATTGAGAAAAAAGAATTATGAAGAGTGTCCAATACTGCGCTTTACAGTAGAGTTGAAGAAACTCTTATTGTGAGTTGAAGAAACTTCAGCTTGAAGACCCCCAAAATAATGCAGGTTTGTTTTTTCTTATATACTAGAAAACTAGCTGAATTTTGGTCCCAAATTACCAGCTCCAATGTCTATTATTACAACTTTATTAGAGAATAAAGTTGTTGAACATATAATTTCAGATATAAAAATCTTTATTTGAAAGATAGGACATACCAGTGGCGATAAAGGCAAACAACATAATTTCACTGGTAAGAATGTAAAATATTATCAATAGAGCATGATTTTATAGATTATCTTAAATCCAGGGTATTCACAGTACTTTGGTCTATGGAAAAAAATGGTTAAAAATCATTGAAAAACACTTTTAAGGAACTGGGTAATCACTGGTGGATCTCTATGTGACGTGATTGTAAATGAGAGCATCACCCTCAGAATCAGAGCTTTCAGATGTGAAACCTTTTTTAATACCAAGTTTAGAATTTTGTACTCAAGAATTGGGTGTTTTGCTCATCTATAGAGCCACCAGGCAAATGCAGCAGTCTTGAAATTCCTATACATTCCTTACAAAATTCTATACATTCCTTACAAAAATCAAAACACACATACGTCTTAATGGACCAACCTTGCAGTGACAATTTATATACAAGCAACTGCAGAAAAAGGGGTGAAACAGCAGTTACCACAGCCATTTCATCGAGACAGCTATTAATCAAAGACACGCCTGTAAAAAGTAAGGAGACACCACTTTCTTTCCACTTTTTTGAAATAAAAACCTGAGAAAGGTTCTGAACTTCCAAGATCCAAAACAAAACAGACAGCTGAAAAGCAGGTACATTGGAAAATACCAAGGGAATGGAGCAATGGAGGACTAACTTGAAAAGTCTGACAGCTTTTTGATACATATGTGTATTGTCAGGGGTTTGATTTTTTTTTTCTCCCATGAGGAGGAGAGAATCACAGGCCTTTTAAGAAGCCTGCAGCATCCCTTGCACAGTCTAGTTCAAACCAGTTGCCACAGATTGGTGCTATCATAAAGGGAGACAGAACTCCCCTTTCTCGCACGCTTTTCTTTAAGGGTTTGTTATCCTATTTGTTATAGGAAAGACTATGAGCTGTACACTCTGATCTCTCACTAATAGCCTCACATTTACATTACTTTTTGAAGAATGGAGAAAGCACCACACAACACAGCCAGAAAAATAAAAATACTTTTCTGCAGTTCAGCACTAAAACCGAGATTTTCCTAAAGGCAAAGTGGAAGGAGACAATTTCTTCCTTAGAATACAAGGTAATAGCTGCTCCTGTTTCAGTAGTTAACCTTTTGAGTCCCTAAGTCTGATTGACCTCTGTTCTTGACCACAAATGAAAAATTTACTTCAGGTTGACAGCCTTGTCAATTTGTAGGTATAATTTTTGTACTTGGATTTATGTTTAAGCAGATTTTTGAGTGTTGCCATAGCTAACAATTATTAACACTCTGGAAGAGAGATAAAGCTCCTGTATCAGAATTTTCACTGAACTGTAGCAAAAGAGATGAGGTAGGTATGGGATGTGCATCCTTTTGTGATTTATCTGGAGCTATCCACTGTTAAATGGCAGTTCTTATGGTCACAACTTTCTAAAAAAATAACTATGAACAAATGTTCATTCTAAAGTAAAGTGCAATAAGCATGCTGAAAATTTTTGCTCCTTATTCCTCAGATTTTGGGATTACCTATGGAGTGTGTACACTGATAAAGCTTGTTTCTTGTGTTCTTCTTTCTATAGCTCTTCTGAGCTATAACTTGGGGACTTTTAACACTGGGTTTTCAAAAATTTTAAAATTTAGTTTCATGTTTCTATTAAATCTTCCCCAGTAGGTGAGCATGGTTTGGCTACACAGTATATTAAGAATTTTATTTTTTAATTGCTTCCTAATTTTTAGAAGATTAACATTTCCTTTTCCTTCTTAGCTAGGGCCTTTTCTTCTGTCTTTCTAATAGTTTTTCCTTGTTTTGAACTTTGCTTTTTCTACTCTTTCTCTCCCCTTTCCTCCTCATATTTATTTTTTTATAAAATATTGACAATAGGGGTAACATTCAGTTCGGACTTAAAAAGAGAGAAAAGCATCCCAATCACTTGACTTGAATTCATCCGAAGTCTATTCATTTAATCAAAACCAGGATAGAGGAGAGCCTTTAGAAGTAAATCCAGGTCTTCCGAGTGGTTTACTCCAATACTCAGCTCTACTCGCTCAGTCTTACTTTTCCGTAAGACTCATAATGTAACCTTTTGAAATCTTTAAGATAATTTCAATTTCCCTAAGCAAATAATTCAAGTGTTCTAAGAATGTTAGTCAAATCATACATCTGAAATTATCACCAGAGGTTCTTGCTTCAATTAAATGACTCCTAAATCATACATAAGAGTACTGTCTAAAACTAATTCAAGAGTAATTTCTACCATATATTCATGTTACCTTTGCAACCTATACATTCTGAAAAAGGTAGCAATCAACAATATTATTCTTTACCAGAGAACCTCGAAGTACACATGTACAACTATTTTGTCTTTCTCTCTTTAAGCTTAAAATTATTCTAAAATGTTATACTGAAGCGTACATTAACAAACGGAACATTATCCGCTCAAATCAGCCAGTATTGCACCCGGCACAAGTCTCCAATAAGACCTGGTCACGCATGGGGTCAGCCAGTGCTTCACAACATTCTACTTCCAGAAGTTCATTACAAACATAACTACTTGTTCTATATCCCAACACAACTCAGAAAATATTCCCAGTATCCTTGATAACTGACCCCTGGTTTTCCAGGGACCCTATAAGAGCTTTATTCCAGAGCTTTCCAACTGTGGTTTCCCAGCTTTCATTACTTCATTGCCATTATTATCATAATCACTGAGAGATACGGACCTTTTCGAAATAATCTGAATGACATCTATCTCCAATTCTTCTTCAGAACACACTGTATTCATTTCACTTTTTAACATTTTTCACTTCTTAGCAAAGTACTCATTTAAAATGTGTGTACTGTCTGGAAATAAATTACAAGGGTAAAAGGGCATTTCAAGATGACTGAAAATGTACTATCAAGCTGTTTCTTTTTCTATTTCCCAGCTATTTTTTTCGGAAAAGGTGGTTAGGAGATCTCTTGATGAAATTCAGAGCTGCACTTATAAACATGAGATCTGGCCGTGTAACAGGCAGAACTGTCTATACAGGTTTTGTATTATTAATTTTTTTATAGTAAGTGCACATTGCACAATAGCATACAGCTACAGTGGCTGCAATTAAAATAGAGTTTCACTGTGGAGCACATGATCAGGATTCCTATGGGAGGATGCCAAATCAGAAGATGTGCTCCAGCCACTGGTGGGCATTCAGTACAAGAGACCAGGCTACACTTCTAACAACTTGTTAGCAAGTACTGTAGAATAACAGAGGACCTGTCAAATGAAACTGATGATGAGGACCTCAATATCTGTGTAATGTGCATGTCAGTGATTTTTATTCTGGAATAGGCAACCTAGTCTAAATTAGTAGTACCTATGGAGCCTGGCACAAGCACCCTATTTTGTTGGAAATCCAAAGCAGGCTGAGTTTCTTAGTACTTTCATAAGCCTTCTTTGCTATGCCATTGTTTTCCCTTATGAACACAAGAGTTATCCTGAGAGCATATCAGCATGCAGCTGCTTCCCAAGGGACTTCACCTTTGCATCCAGTGTTATATGGGAGTTTTATTTGCATCTTTGCACTTTTGCAGTGTTGTGAAACATAACATTAGCATCACAGTAGGTTTGGTGCAGAGTAACGTTAAAACAATTTCAGTGTCAAAAACAAAACTATAAGGAGAGATTTCATTTGACTATAGACGTTGTAAAACACAATTTCTGCTGCAGTGCTGAAGCGCTGTGGCTACAAAGCAAGCAGTACTCCCAAGATACCGTTCCATGACACGTTTGGAAAGCTTTTGCTGAAATATCCTATTCCATCAAAGCCAAAATATTTTTCCTTTCATAAATCTCTTCACAAAAGGTAATATGAATAACACTTGCTTGACTTGCAGCAATCCAGAATGACACATTATGCCCTGGATCAGGCAAGAATTTCAACATCTCCCAGCGCTCAAGTCAGTATCTAAGACTCCAGGTTATAATCACACGCACATACTTCTATTCCTCTTGAGCACTGTTCTTCACATGGAAACACTGTCATCTTCAGCAAGCTCTGGAGATAAGTCAGTTCCATTGAGCAAGGATTGACATCTCAGGAATACACTAATTATAGCAAAGTTTTGCATGTTATATTTAAGAGACATTTTTATATAATCATTTACTAGTTGAGACAATAAGGAATGTAATTAATAGTTAAATGGCAAGATATCTGCAATTTGTAATTCCCTAATTGCTATTTTGGATTTCTAACTGAACATCAAAATGTCATAATCTAGTGGCACCGTACACAGAACACTTAAAATGTCAGCGAGTGAAGAAAATGACTTCAGAAAAAGGGGTTCAAGAAGTACAGATCTGTGAATTAAAATGTACAATACTTGATGGCATGAAACGCATTACGCAGGAACAGCTCTCTCCAGTGCTCTATACTCGAGATTAGAGACTGCAAACCACCTATTTCAGAATCACAGTTCTCCACTTCCCCTGCTGAGATGTCAGATAGACTTGGGCTAAATTTGACAGCAAGTGTTCCAGGTCCTGTCTCTCAGGTTCTCCCGTGCTTAATGAGCAGCATACTCTTTGATGAAAATACTGTGTAAACAATGAAACAGTGCATCGAAGAGGCGTAAATGAACTTGTTTCTGCAGTATTTTCAGTCAGAGCAGGGTTTAGGACTTCTAGGCAGGCCTGCAAAACCCTGCTGTGTCCCTAGAACATAATTGGCTCCTGAGAGCCACAGCGTATATTTGGCACAGTAAAGCAGTTTAGGAAGGTCTTTCAATAAGCTTTCTAGCTTTCTATAAATGCAACTCGTTCCTTTATATATGAAGCCTGTCGTTCCTGTGGGTGGGCTGTAAGAACAAGTTGCCTAAACCCTTGCTCATTTTTATTTCCTAAAAGTAACACCATCTCACTGTAGGTACAGTACTCCACAACTTTGGACAAAAGAATGCGCAAAAATAATCAAATATCCTTTTGTGCATGGATATATAGTCATCTTCTAAATCACCATTCCTAAAAATCACCACTTTGAAGGATAGTCGTAGTGCAAATGTTTCCAAGCATCAAAGAAGGAAAGCTCACATCTATTGGAAAGATTGTATTTTCAAGAATGACAGCAGGTTGATCAGCTAGCAGTGTGTATTGGAGCACCCCTCCTGACTCCAGTGACTTAACGTATCTAATGAGTTATGGATTTTAAGTTATTTTTGAGCTTTACAGTGGCCGGGTTTGTCCCTGGCTTCCCAGCTGAAGTTACACAAAACCACAGAAAATGCTAGCAGTTTTTGATACAGGCATTTCTGTTCATTCCTATTCCCCCCCCCTTCCCCAAACACTCATGCATATCACTGTAACATTAAGCCTTCTCAGATAGCCCTATTTCCATGAAGTGGCCTAATTTACATTGTTTACCATGCCGAAGTAGGTTTTAATTGACACTACTATAGCACAAGCATTTTTTTTGTTAATATACCTACTTACATTAGTCTAAGGGAGAGAGCACTGAATTTACTGTATGATATGCATAGTATAGCACATGATTTTAATGCTGAAGAGGTTCACCACACATTTTGGAGAACTGTCTTCTAGATTACTGAGGAATAGGTCAATGCTCTAGCCAGATTAATTGTTTTAAAAACAGTGTTCAAGAAGAAGCTATAGAAAAAGCATTTGCTTTTTGGGGAAAAAATAAAGAGTAAATACTACAGATCTATTTCCAGCTAATGTCTTTAGTTAAATTAGCAAAGCATTAACATGAGAACCATGGATAATTAGCAGAAAGATTAAGTTCTGGAATGACAGACCAGTCGATCAAAATTAACTGAAAAGAAAACAAAATTTTCTCAGGAAATAAACACATCACATCACTAGAGTATGTTACCACTTCAAAGAATACAGTTGTTTCTGGCAAGACAATTAGCACAGCCGCTTTTCTATTCAAATCACTGTCCTTTTCTGAAGCTATACACATTGCAAATGGTCAGAAGGGCACCCCTGGGGATCTACTCTGCAACTATTTCTGCATTGTTTCAGTCTCATCCGTAAGCAGGAAATTCGGTCTCATCATAGTCTTTTTCTGTTTGAAAGGATCAGCTTTCATTGTGGGGGAAAAATCTCTGTTGTTGAATAAGAACATCCATCATAGTTTAAACAGAATTTCAGGAATGACAGGTACCTTATTTAGATAAGGTGACACATTACTGCTTCCTTTTTCCTCCTTTTTCTTATACAGTAAGATCTATATGGAGAGTAAATTACTCTATCATACCAAGTAAGTATCAAAGTCAAGCTCCATTTTCTGAGTTTCCTATTCCATATCCCCTTGAATTCCTCATCTAGCTGTTTGAAGGACATCTGAAGTGGATTTCTGGTTCCACCGCTCTTAATATCAAATATTTCTGTTGGCTACGCTGAGTGATAAAGCTTACCGAAATCCTTTTTCCTAGGAGAACGTTACTGGCAGGAACTGTATTGGTGCTGAATTGCTGTTATTGGTTGTTAAGAATAGGGACTTTAAAGAAACATGAAGCAACTATAAATATCACTGATTTAAAATACTTTTTACATGCCTTCCAGATTGTTTTAAATTGTTTTCTTTAAAACTGAAAAAGATTAACGCACTGAATAGAAATTAAGAAATTAAGATTTCTTTGAAGCTATTATTGCCATGTGTCAGAGCGTGACAATCCTTTCTTTGAGCACTGACCAGTGTGCCGTGAAGCCAAGGGCCACGTGCGCCTCGACCACGGGCTTTAGTCACAAAGTAGGGCAAATGCAGCACTAGCTACAGGACTTCCTTATTCTCAAATCTGACACATACTTATAATTTTTCTATTTTAATAGCTATTTTGCAGATGAGCTCATAAATGTGACATAGACGGGCAATGCTGGAAACCACACAAAAAGATACTTTCACTGATTCCAGGAACACAAACTGTTAAATTGGGCCAGTTACAGGGCATACATCCTTACGTATGGGAAAGCTGGGAATCCAATGAATCCCGGTGGAAAAGACTACCTTACCTGACAGACCTCACAGACACCATGATTGAGATCCTCTGTGCAACTTGACCCCTATTTACTACTATAAGTACTAGTACGTGACTCG
The DNA here is from genome assembly GCA_013399435.1 of Arenaria interpres. NCBI lineage: Eukaryota > Metazoa > Chordata > Aves > Charadriiformes > Scolopacidae > Arenaria > Arenaria interpres. The sequence continues at coordinate 298,512 of VXAK01008620.1, forward strand.
GTATGCTTGAAAATCAAAACAGGAAAAGCAAAGTAAAATTAACTTTACTAGGAAAATTACCAAGAATAGACTCAGCATTATATGCATTCATTAAAATATGAAGTTACACTCCTTGCTCTACTACTAAAAGCAAAGTCATTACTTTATACAAAGGGTGGATTGATATAAAAATACATCTGTTCCATAAAGCTTTGATGAAAGAATCACTCAGGGTCCCAGGTAATTTATGGAGGATGGCTAGGCATGGGGAGAAGACTAAGAATTAAATACTACCTCAAACAAGGATTTAGCTGCAGACTAAGCACAACTCTGTTAGTACCATACCAGCTTAGAGAAGAAGTACCACACTGATGTAAAGTCCCTGAGTCCCTATTAATGAAGTCCACAGCACCTTCTCATCTCACTTATCTTCAGCAAGCCTATATGAAAGTCTTCAGAGCTATGAAAAATACCTCTCAATGATCCTCTGGTGCTTTCCGCAAAAATCCTTCATACATCCTGTAGGAGCAATTCTTTTCATCTGATTACAGTTTACTCACAGGACAAAAATCAATTTTTATCAATACTCTGCAAATGGGCACATGGACTGGAAAGGAGATAATACAGATCCATGAAAGACCAGGTAACCAGAAGCAGGATAAATATTTAGATGAAAAATAAAGGCACTGCATCTCATTGACAGTGCCTGACATACAGAAGCAGGCAGTGCAGTCACACTGAAGGCACGTGCCATTATGTATAAGGAACAGACACTCGTCATGTACAGGGTGAAAAACTATATGGATCCAAAAAGCTAGACTGACAGCACAAGTCAGCAAGTTTCTGAGAAGGAAAGATGAGGTACCTGAGTAACAATTTCAGCTGTTGAATGAATCTGACTTATAACAAAGAATCTGATGGACTGAGTGAGTTTGCAAGAGCTTAGGGAATGAGCAGAGGTAGGCATCTGTTTTGTTTTCTGTCTGCCAAAATGATTTTCTCATATGCCTGTTGTGACCATCCTGCATCCATGTAACCTGCAAGGATGAGCAATATAAGCATCAATATCTAAGGACTGGGGATGAGAATACATTTGAAGTTGTATTTAAACAGAAGGAAAAGGAGCCAAGTACGACTCCTCTGTATCTGTTGCAAGTATCTGCACACGTTTTTATCTGCTCACATGTGCCCCTCAGGCTTTACTGGAATGGGTTCTAAAGCAGCCAGCATCCCTCTTGGCATGATTTAGTTTCTGTTTTCTGTACCTACGAAATGAATAATGCACGGTATGTCAGAGGCTCGCTGAGCCTTTGGCCAAAGCAGGATGCACCGGGCAGGTGAAGAGGGCAGTTACAGTCTATGGGCAGGTCTGAGAGAAATGGGAAAGATGATAGTCAGCAGCAGGGGGAACCAAAAGGGTTAAACTTCATAGAAAAAGGTGAGAAGGGTATCAATGGCTACAGAAGCACAAACTTTTCTCGGGAAGCCTTCAGCGCAGCAATTATAGCTGACAGTTGACACCCCTACTCAGTCAGCCAACCTACAGTAATGTCACAAGCTGCCCCCACCTGTGGCAGAATAAAAGGAAGAGAGAAATAAAGGAAGAGGCAGTGAATTGATTTTGCACCTTGTTGCTGCTGGCCTCTCCTCGCACAGTTTATCATCAGTCCTAACAGAGAAAGAGAAGTTGCTGGAAGAATCCTAATTCCAACAAATAATTTAAATAATTAAAAAAATAAGTTTAATTCCTGTTGTCCTTCATCCTTCCTAACTGGAAAGCTTTGAAGACTGCCTTCAGGACAACTCTAAAATGAACTCTAAGATTTTTCAGTAAATGACCTTTCTATAAATCCTACTCAAGAGCTGAGAGAGGCAATAAACAGTTAAGGAGCCTGTTTTACAGGGCACCTTTTATTTTTCACTCCCTGAAAATACTCACCATTAAAACGTTTTAGCTGAGATTTTCAAAGCAGTGTGGGCAAATCCTCTGCACATCTCACATTAATTAACAGCAAGTGTGTGGGTAACTCCCTGTAGTACTTTGATAATGTCAGCTTTTTTTTTTTTTAATCCATTTAGCATATCCATGCAGTATACAATAGGGGAAATGTGTATAGTGGTTCTAAACTGTACTTAAAAAAACCCTGAAGTTTTGTTCTGACCTCACGAGCCCCTGATCTGTTCTGACAGAGAGATTCTGATCAGCTATTTTGGGCAGATCCAGAAACATGAAATAAATGTACTCCTTCATGACAGAGAACCAAGCCTAGTCAAGTATCTCATCTAAATAATATTTTTCTGTTTAGAGGGCTTGGGGGAAGGGCAGGGGGAATAAACCTTTCTGTTTACTCTTGGCTTTTGAAAAATCCACTGGGAGGGACTGCACAATTAACATATTAATGAAGGCTGGCCTCAGATGTGATGCCTGAAAGCAATTATGGGCAAATTAAGAATATAAATGCAAGAAAAAACCTCATGCCTGTTTGGGACAGAAGGAACGTCAACCATTCAGCACTGAAACAGTAATACATTTTTTTTCCTGTCCTACAGGAAGGAATCCCATCTTACTCTGCTTGGATAAGACAGCATTTCTAATGCTCACCTTATCAACTGCAAAAGACCAATAACATGGTGATACCTATGCTAGTTTGTACCACTGGGTGCTGAGCTGGATGGTGGAGTTTAGACAGTTAAAGCCTGGAAGTGTGAAAAGCCTGAAGGTCTCCACTCAGCTAAAGTAGAGGAAACACATAATTTTTACCACATTGGTCTCTGTACATTAACATGATCAAGTTGGATCTTCTGGTCATCATTTTTCTGTGGGGTTTTCTTAGTGGATACCAGTTGCAAACGTTAATGACTATTTGCATTAAGTCTTAAATGCATTAATGGTGATGAAACTTGAACTGGCCTTATAGAAAATCAAATAGAAGCGGGTGTAAACTGCCTCCAGCACAAGAGACTGCAATTTTCTTTTCCTCATTAGCACTAGGTGAGGGCTAGAGAAGAGCTGGCTAGAAAGCAGGCTTTCCATTCATGGCTGATTTTGTTTTACTCTTCTAAGTTACAGTCCAAATCAGACCAAAAACTAACATGTGCTAAATTCCCCAGGCCCTGCAACCACTTAGTGATATTGATGTTCCTGTCAGCTTTCATGACCAGAGCAAAGATGACAATTTTACTGAGGAGCAACAGGAAACACTGGCTCTCGGGCTGAGGCAGCAGAAGACTGACCAAAGTCTGAAGCCCTGGCAGCTCCCTGCATCCGTGCCCCATAGGACAACCCGTCAGAAATACAGACACTTTTCACCTGGCACCCTGCTTTGGGCTTGGCAAGCACTTGAACCAGAGACATTATGAATGAAACATCTGGGGCTCAACAAAATGGCATTTTTATATGCAAATTCTTTTTTTCTTTCTGTTGTGTCTTTTTTTTTTAATTTTTCCTGAAAGTATTCACCCAGCTCTATTATCAAAAGCCTTTACAACTAAAGAAAAAGCCAAATAACCAGAAAAACCTGGAGGCAGGGATAGCACATTTCTGAATGCTTAGACTTCTCTCCAGGAAATTTCAACACACACGAACGAAGCCCATCAAACAATGGCACAGGAGCTACATTATTAGAAAGCAAAAGGAGTTGAAAGTTATTTCCTTGCTCCAGAAAAATAAAAGAAGTTAATGTGAAATGAACTGGCTTAATTATTAAACAAATCACTAATATTTACCTGACCAAATGTGGAACACATCTATTATTACTGGTTTCTGCTGCATATGTGAAGTAGCAAGCTACAAAAGCTTTATTCCTTGATATCAGCTCTCAGAAAACTCACCAAAAAGACAAGCCTCTAGATTTATGGGTTTTTTTATTCCTTTTAAACTCCTATGAACTAATCTTCCTTAAAAGCCAGGAAAATGTGGTATCTTTTGTCCCTTAATACATTTTGCCAAACCTAAAGCAAAAAGCCCAGAAATTTCTTTGCTGAGCTTTGATTACCTCAGCACTATTCCTCAAATGAGTCTTTGGAAGATCATCAGATGTGTGGCCATCTATGGAACACATTCCCAGCAGGACACTCCTGGTCAGCCCCAAACCTGCTTGTTAACAAATGCTCCCTTGGCTCCAACAACTTTGTATCTTATTACAGTTAACAAAAGACAACACTTTTAGCATCCATTTCTGCCAGCAAAGGCTCGAGGTTTTTATTTCCAGAATGTCCCTGCCTACAATTTTCCACTCGGAAGGAAAACCTTATTTTCAAGTATACCTGTTCTTGACGCTAGCAAGTCAAATGTATTCCTTTCTGTGCAGGGTCACTGAGGTATCTGCTTTTAACTTACTACACATCTTTTTTTTTTTTGTCAGTGAAGATTTCAGCATTCCTCTTCCTACAGCCGTACAACCTGTGAATCAGAATTGCCAACAGGGTCTCTGCTCCCTACTGGTTTGCTCAAAGATCTCGACAGCCATGAAAAAACCCCTGATGATGAAGTCATTTTGTATGTAACTGTAATACAACCTCCTACTGGCTGGCTGCCGGGGTGCCTGGCAGTGCAATATCAAGGAGCCAAAGCGTATATCTAGCTTTAAGATCCATTTGCAGACAGCTCAGTCAAAAATCTTATTACCTCTGGCGGATTGCAGAACTGTTTGATTCATGTGTTCAGAGTTAATGGCAAATACTGCATGTACCGCTTTAACACAGCGAAAGGTACAGCTAGGCAGTAGAGAGGAATGCTGCCTGTTTACCTCGGACAATCTGGGTCAGGCAGTGATTTCCAGAGGGAAGAGTGACTTCAGTTCTCCTGAGAGAAGCACAGAAACACTGTGGGAAAAGCCAGGCAGGGATGACCCAAGTGATCTGCAGTGACAGTGCAGAAAGGGTTCGCTCTGAGGAAAGCCAGAAACATGCCAAAACACTCCCAAGAAACAATGGGAAATCATAACCTTCCCTGCAGGGGTTCAGCTGCGTGTGATACAACATGCAACTTGAATAACCTTATCTCAAACTTCCGAGGAACCAGGTGCTAGAAAGCGTGTAGATATGAGCCACGAATAATCAGGTAAAAGATAAAACTTCAGACACAGATTAGATTGTTGAGACAGGGATAGATTGCAGTTCAAGACAGAAAAACACTAATATGAAAAATTATCAAGTCCCGTAGAATAAACAGCTGAAGGATGGCAATTCATTGATGCTGAAGATCAGTCCCTTCCAGGGAGCCATGGAAGTTGACCACTTCTTGCCTGACAACTGCATGGCAACAAAGACCTCAAAGGTGGTGAGCAAATTAATACCCACCTACTAGCTGCTCATCGTGCATAATAACTATTAGATGTTGCTTTTGTATTTTAACTAGTACATTCATAGTAGAAGCTGCCTAAAGTGATTCAACGCCCTAGAAAGTTGTTTGGCTAGAAAACAGGGCTAGAGGAAAGGACCTGACTAGCTATGACACTATATGGAGAGAACATGTTCATTTTTAAGACTTGTTTAATCTACAAAGTATATAGATTTTCTCTATTTAATTATCCTATTTTAGTTATATTGTTCAATTATTTTTTTTTAGTCTACCAAAACTTAGTTTTATTAATTGAGGGCACCTGATGTCTTTTTGTTTGCTCCCTTCAATAAAAGAAAGGTGGAATAATTTTACCTCAGGGCTCTGACAACCTGAAGTTTCTGTTCCACAGCCACAAAGCATTTGTTTTTTCTGGTCCCTCTCCCCACTTTTACATGAGTATAAGGACTTAATATTTCTCACAGATCTGTTGCTGATTAGTCTTGTGATCAACCCACAATTAAAAGAAGATCTTCAAGGGTAGAATCTGACTGGCTCAAATCACCCTATTGACTTGCATGTGCACTGGCAAAAATGTCATGTGAAAATCTATGCATGAGGAGAGCAAGATTAGAGCTGTAAGTTTTTCACATTGAAAATGCTCCTACATGTCAAATACATCACTAGAATTGTGAGAGAAAACCCAAGAATACATTTGCAATAGTAGATATAAAATATTTATATAAATTGAGCAGGAAAATGGAAATAACCTTAGCAAGCAGGAATATTGAATGTTTGTATACAAAGCATTGTGTGCTGGGGCCTTGGAGCAGTGAAAAAAATATTTTGCTATGAAGTTTTCTGCAATCATGAATCATAATTGGGCACTATGATATGAGTTACTAGTATAAGCCAACAAGGTTTCTATTCCCCTTTTTACATCTGGTAGAAATGAACAATTGCATGATTTGTTAACAATTTAGGAACAGTAGGTAAGTAATTATGTCTCAGCAGCCTATTGATTCACCCTTTGGGGACATACAGAGATGACTTTAGGCCTGGCATCTGTAAGAATGAGCTTTCAGAAGACAGCGCCTGAACTTTTTCAGAGAAACTAAAGGACACGTGACACAACACAACCCTCACCATGGCCTTTATGTCATCTCTCTTGTGTCAACAAGGTGTTCACACAGTAACACAGCCCAGGGAAAATGTACCATACAAACTGACTCAGTTACTGTGGAACTGTCCCTTAAGTTGTGCATCTCCCTTTCCATGTACAGTATATGAACCTAAGTAATAATCTTCTACCTTAGGCACCTTGACTTTGTATGTAAAAATGATTTTTTAACACCACTCCCTCAACACCATGTCATCTCTTCCCTTCTGTTTCTTCTGCTGCAGCACAATCCTACAGGGACAACATCCTGACAATGAGACTTTGTACAGGGATGCATGCCCATCTCCTATGCAGACAAATCTTATTTCCAAAAAAAGTTGGAAGAAAAGTTCTGAAAAAAAAAAAATATGTTTACGGAAGGCCCAAATTTTTCCTTGCACATACCTGCAGGACATAGAAGTACACTACCATTCGTGTGTCTCTGATGTAGTTTCCAGCAGCAGTAACTTTTGAGTAGATTAGTGCTTAGAGATAAATTCTTTGCTTGTTGGAAGAAATATATTTATCAGAAAAAATGCAATATACCATCAATCTTTCTTCTAAAATATGTCAAAAGCATTTGAAATGTCACCATGCAGAAATCGGGGGTGACAAAAGACAATGCTGTGGGTAGCCCTGCTCCTAACAAGTCTTAAGCAAACGTGGTGTTTGGCAAAACATTTGTTGATCTAAAGTACTGCCAGTCATAAGAGTTGTCACAACAGATGGGACATCCAAGGGATGGTCCCAGGAAGAGCTCTAGGACCGTCAGACAGAGAACCTTTGGACTCAGAGTGCCCTGTAGATCTCTGTGCCTGAATGTCCCTCAGCTTACCAAAGAGATCTGTTCCCTGCATTGTGTAGCGAAATAAAGCATTTAATGACAAAGTCATCTATCTCGAATCTTGCATTTGAAGTGGCAAATTAGGACAGTACACAAAAACAAACTTGTGCAAACTAGTAATTTTTTGTCGCATTAAACATAACTATTACAAAGAATTGCCGCACTGATGCTATCATTTTCTTAACCCTGCACATTTTTCCCCCAGCATAAATCTTTGAGAGGTTAAATGATGTCAGAAATGTTTGCAGTAAAACAAAAATATTAAAAGTGATACTTATACTACGGTACCGGATCAAACAAAGAACCAATTGATTTTAATGTGACTTATGTCCAAAATTGATTATAAGATTAGAGTTACTATCTAGCATTTTAAATCTTTATTTCAGAAGCCACAGAACACGAAAAATACTCCAGTAAACTTGAGCATTATGTGTCTTTTCCAGGGCAGTTATTCATTGAAATGTTTATCATTCACATTAAAAGAAAAAGTGAGGAAAGTACTTAGCTCCTTAAGGTCAGTTCTGGATTCTGAAATCTCAACTTAAGGCAGGGAATCTTACATGTATTTAAAATGTCTTTTTCATCCTCAACTCTTATATCCAAATGACTGCATTGATGTATATATGGTCTGGATGAAAGTTATTTCATATTTGTATATGTAATTGTAATTTTCGGCTGGTAGCAGTACATTCAATAGAAAAATACAAAGAAAACACAAAGGGTTGTTGATGAAAAAGGCAATTGCAGGAATCACAGCCTTCATGAGAAAGGTGAAGAGATCTGGTGATGCCTGTAGCTTCTTGCTACAAGAGACAGCAGAAGATTGTAAGAATATATGTTCCCAACTGTCTATCATCTGGATTTTCTTGCAGTGGTGAAGAAAGCAAATCAGTGCCTTGGGGCATCATTTGTCATGAACTGTTATCTAAAGAAGTATTTCCTGCTTCAGGAGCATCTTAATACAGAAGAGTAAAGGTCTTTAAAAGAATAAATAAAAAACAAATTGAGAGGAATGCCTTTGAAAAGCAAATTGAAGCAAAAAGCAAAAAACAGCTCTTGCTTGCATTATTAAAAGGCTCTTTGAAGCAACTTATAACGTAAGCTTGATAGTGTTGAAATTGCCAAAGCTAAGAAATTTGAAGGGTTGCACAAAAAGACGCCATGTTGTCAGCTCCCGAGACACAGTTGCTATTCCTTAAACTATTTGTTACACTATTCCTGAAAGTATTAATGAAAGCCATATTAAAATGTAGCTTCTCAAATGAACTCACACAGGTCATATGAAACAGCATAACTATTCCTTATAATGATGCACAAATAGTGATATCACCAATTTTCTGCCTCTTGTGTATGTAGTTGTAGACTCTGATTTTTGAAGGTGGATCAAGATGTACAATGACAGAGGAGGGGAAAGCAAAATTCATTCCCTTACTGCAGTAGCTGGTGAATGGCATAGATGGATAGGTGCCTCCTGTGACAGAGCATGAGCAACGCTTGGGCAACAGAGTGAATTTCTGAAAAAAATTCAACTGGCAGTGCCAGTGCTAAGTTCACTCCTTCTCTGTAGCATCCTTCAGAAACTGCAGGTTGCACCGAATTACCCATCAATCTGAAAGTCATTCTAGATCGGGGTGAAAAGGTGGAAAATGTAATTAAACCACAAGTGACACGCTCACTTTTATTTTCAGTTTTGTTCAGTGAAACGGGAAGTGATCAGAGTCTTCTCCGAGCATGAGTAAGATAGCTCTCATGTGGAAAGGTGTTGACTTGCCTCTGACAGGTCTGCTTTATCTTTTTCCAAGGTAAAGCTTTTCATGGCGATTTCGGTTTTGAACGTGCGGATTGTTTTGAGAATGACTTGTGGCCATGAAGACTAGCCTATTAACTTGCTTGCACATCTCAATGAACTGAGTATGCCAGAAAACTGAACTGAAAGCTGCACCTTTTAATATCTGTGACAAAACAAGGACAGCGTTAAAGACAGTATAATTTATAAAACACAAAGGAAATGGGCGAAAATATGCCAAATAGTAAATCCCTCTCTAAAAATAAAACAAAAGTTCATCCCAGCTATTGATATTGATGTATCAGATATACACATATTTGTACCAACAAATAAAATCACTACCTGAATTCAGGCACAGAATTTAATGAATACGATCAGTGAAAACTCAGAGTTGGATCAAGGGTCCAATTTTCACAGAAGATATTTTGCCACCTGTCTTCACAACAAAGGGAAGAATGCTTTTGATTGAACTGCCATGCGATGATGAACTCAAGTTCAAATACAACAAAGCGCAGCTTTGTGGTGAAGGAGTGAGTTAAGCCTGATGTCTGACTGAACCTTTAAGCTCCACATTTCTCTTCAAGACCGGCTTTCTCTGCCCTATTCACCACTGAAAATAAGTAAACCAGACTTTTAACTGAAGCTTACCAACATCTCAACTGACAAAAAGCAACTGTGGAGCAAGCACACAGTTCCTGCTAGCACCAGGCTTTGATTTCCCCAGGTGCTCCTTTAAATCATTGTTTTTCTCTTTACTTGAATTTTGTCAAGAGTGAGCAAAGTAAACTTTGATGTCTGTTCACTGATATTATACTGAAAAATGGGCAGAGAGCTCAAATTAAATAACTTAAAAAGATAAACCATTGTCGTAGCTCAGCAGCATAATGCAAAAGAGCAAGTCACTTAAAGTATTTTGATTGTTTCTTATAATTTAAACAACATGGAAAATATTAATAATAATGCCTGCTTCATTGTGTTTCCCTTCAATATGTTGTCTTTGTACCTGCAATATTTTAAAAAAAAATGTTATAAATTGAACAGTTTAGGCTTTCTCCGGCATTTACTTTGGTAGAGAGCACAGAAAAACAAGTCTGCTAAAGATAAAAGTGGAAGAAAATGAGAGACTGGTTTTAAGAATTCAGAACAAAGCAATAAAGTTTGGGAACTACTCCTTTAGAACATATTCTTTGTCCTTTATGACTCACTTCAGTTCTTTCATCGCACATTTAATAGTAGAAAAGAAAAAGGCAGGATACCTAATTTTAATCTTGTATTTTCAACTGTGGCTGGCTAAAAGTGCTGGATTCTAACCATGTACACACTCAAGGGCTGTCAAAATAGCAAGATGTTTATGTAATGAGAAACATACAATTATACCTGTAAAGAGGAAACCACATGCCAAACTTTCCTGCAAAATCGTCTTAATTAAGGTCACAAAGCAGGTATTTAAGCTAAAGAACAGGCAGGTAGCTGTATGACTGGCCATTTGCAAGTGCAGTGCCCATCCCACCCATCTGCATGCCATTTAAGAAGCACCTGCCCAGCCTGAGCACAGAGCAAAGAACTACAACCGCAAGCCACAAAACACATTTCAGACAGTCATCCTTGTTTGGAAGGACAATTGGGGCACATGTTAAGGTATCTTCCTCGAGGAAGAGTTTTAAAACATTACAGAATAACCCTGTATACAATCATTACCTGCTGGCAGCTGCAGCAAGGGATGCTGCAGAGGTAAGCAAAATGATCCCTTCTTACTGCTTTTGGCATGCAGAGGTGTGATACGTCTTCTTCCTCAGGCTTTTAAAGCAATTTCAGATTTGAAGACAGACACTGGGGATGAACCAATTGGAACCTGGATTTTCTTTTACGTTTGTTGTCCGTTTTTGGCCACACACTGTTTTAGAACTGGAAAGCAGTGAATGGGCAAAAATAGAACAAAGAAAACAGAAAGGTATTAATTGTTTGTACTGGAAAAATGTCTGTCAGCTGTTGAAGAGAGAAGGAAGCCCTTTAAAACTAGGTCTGCCAAAACAGAAGTAGAGTTCAGCACAGAACAGTGGAAATGGAAATTTTCTCTTGGGAAAAAAGAAAGAAAAGAAAGACAGGAAAGACCTAATTAAAAGTGAAGGTCTTGCAGTAAATAAATGATTAAACTTGCTTCAAAAGTGTGTAGAAATATTATTCCCTGAGAAGAATACTAAGTTACAGTATAGGAAAAATCCCCAGTAAAATTGGTGCGAGCTATTTTTTTTAATGGAGAGTAGCACTGAATTCCTACTGTTTTATAAAGAGAGCATCAAAGCACAGATATGCTTGCCTAATCAGTTACATTAGGATCCCCATGGCTTTTAGGTGACACATATATTAGTTTGGATACAAAAAAAAACCTCCAATAAAAGTAAGTTTATTATTTCCATTTTGGGTATCTCCTCTCTCTGTCCCTCCAGTAAGAAAACTGCACCACTTTCATTTCAGAAGTAATTTTATATACAACCACAGTCACGAACCAGTATCATATTAAAGCACATGAATAAAAGTACCAGTGGGAAAGAAAATTAAGCCAGCACTCGAATGCTTTCTTGAATTCTAGTTCCTATTGCATTTCCTCAGTCCACAAAGTTAACTGAAAAACTTTGGACAAGCATGCATTCTGTAGGATGCCCAACTAAACTGAACAAAAATGCTGAGTATTTTGATGCTCACCCTTCAGAAAACTTAAGAGTGACAGGAGAAAAGATGGAATGGGAAGCTACAAAAATACAACTGCAAGAACATATCGGAGAAAAAAACCACAGATGAAATGGTAAATTGACATGTAGGCATCTTAAGAAAACAGTTACAATTAGCTAAGGAAGAAAGAGCAAAAAACCACCAACTTTTTCTTTTATTTTGTGGGTTTTTTAAAGTTTTATAATGATATGAAAAGTATAGTTGATATTTAATGAGTTGCAACCAGTTGCATTATTTTAATTAGTTTATGGTGATAAGGATGAATCCAAAGCAGACAGCTGTGAAGATTTGTTATTTTAATTAGCTAAGTAAGCAGACAGGAAAATCAAGAACAGTCCTGATCTGCCACAGCAGACTCTATTCAGCAGGGCCATGGGGGAAAAGAACCTCAGCACCAACACATCATGACTCCTGTATTAAAAAAGGGATTTGCTGGCTGCTTTACACAGGTAAAACGCTCCAAATAAATAGCATCCACTTCACAAGAGGAAAGCATTTTTGAGAGACCAAAACAATACAAATGATAAAGAAGTGCAAAGACTGGAGTTATCAAGTTTGTTACAGCACAGTAACTACTTCAACATGCTTGCGATGTGTATTATGTATAGATTTATAACCCTAAAGATAGAGTATAATTATTGATTACAGCTTTAACTGATTTGTTTTGGGGCTTAGGGATAAAATCGGTATTCTTCAATCAAAAAAGTTTAGGGTCCCTGAGAAGTAAATTGGATTAGAGGTAAAAATAACTAGGCTCCTACTTAAAAGCTTCCGAGTATTTCCACACCAGACATATGGGCAGACCAACTAATGAAACAGCTTTGTGTCAGAATTCAGAATTTTGTGAAGCAAGAATACAGTTGTTGGTATCACTGGCAACTCAATTAAACAAAAAAAAATTAAAATGTTTCCTTTATAGTGTCCATCACCTTGTCTCTATTTTTGATTGTATCTGCTGGGAGCAAGACATCTGGATTTATCTTATCCTAAATATTAACCTCAAACTTTGCTTCCTAGCTGCTGCAGCACCAGTAGTAACAGCCTCAGTATGTCCATGACTGGCAGAGTGCCCTTCAGGTAGGCAAAAGTCTGAGCTCTCCTGTTAAGTTCAGCTTCACAATTTGTCCTTCTGTTTGAAAACGAGCAATTATTTCTGACTCGATTCATGTTCTCCATCCACATTTTCAATCCTACTTAAAGATAAGTTATTACTATACACAAATTACAACACATAGACTTATGAGTTAATAATTTACTTGTCTAGCTGGGGAATTTTCCTTTTAGTGCATTATAGATGAACCACAGACAAATTCAGTACTTTCTGGAATTAAGATCATCTAGCCAATCTAATTCTGAATATATCAAGCATGGCTGTTCTCTGTGGGGACAATTTAGAATAAAGTGTGCCTCAATATAAGGAAGAATGTCAAGTATTAGCCAAGACTGAACGGAAATCTATAAAAGATGTCAACATCATTAGTAGCACAGTTTGGATTACTAATCTCTGCTCTTCCACAGCAAACATTTTCTTTTTGGCCTCTACCAAAAAGGTCATTGGTCCTTCACAGATGTTAAGAAGGATCTGTAATGTAAAATGTTTATGTAAGAATCAACACAGGCAGATTTACACTAAGCTGTTCTTTCCTTACATTCACATACTAGTCAATGAACAATTAGATGACTTTTAAGACTGTCAATGGCACATGGACACTTCCCTTCCTGAAGAGTGTTTGCAATGGGTAATTTTAGGCACACTGCTGCCTTGTTATGATGTTATTTATCTGGTATATTGTCCATCTTCAGAAGTATAGTAACTTGTAGTGTGGAGATGTAGTCTCAAATAGTTTAAATACAGCTGATTCAAAGAGGTTAGGGGAAAAACTAAAGCCTACAGCTGTCAACAGGGCGTGCTGAGCTGGTATTGCATCAGCTGCCAGGTTGGTAACAGACAAATAGAATGGGGCACTAGACTATCACTACTATCACTACTACACTAACAGCAAATATTAGTAAAAAAACAGAAGCTTATAAAGTCATTTTCTCTCACCCTGGTACACCCTGAGGTTGGCTATTAAAGCCCAGTGGATACAGAGTTCAGTCCCACAGCGTATTTTCCCTCTGAATAGAGCATTCCCTGTAGCCTCTAAAGCTTGATGTCACTTCTGTGTCTTCCTTTCATTTTTGAATCAGAGCAGCACTGGATCCACTTCTTGTTGTTAATTGTCCTTCATTAGTTACCTTGCAGTTTTGATTGGTTAGACTCTTTACCCTAATTGATTTGCTACTGTAATTGACTTTCTCCTCCACTGATTTGCCTTGTGTTTTATCATTTTAAAGTGTAGAAGAAACACAGAGTGGAATTAAATTCCCAGTAATTGCTTATTACCATCTTGTTGTGCTTTCGTTTCCCTCCCCTAAAACAACTACACATGCCTTGAAGTCTGTGCTGTGCCATCTTTCTACCAGTAACCATTATGTTTCTGAAATATTGCTCTGCTTCTTGATCTTTCCCCTTTCTTTTACTTTTCAGTTCTGACATTTCCAGATCTTACTGTACCTCTCAGTCATTTTCCTGGAGCCCATCCCAAGTTCATTAACATCCATAACCCTTTGCTCCATTTCTTCTCCTTTGCCTTCCTCACTATGGAAGAAATGAGGTTTTCACAGGGTACATAATAATCTACACAAGTAAAAAATCTGCCAGTTTACATCCTCTGCAGCACTAAAAAACTGGAATCTCACAAGCCATAAACCAACAGAGTTTGCCCAAATGCTTGTCGCAGTATTTTGATAGGGTAAATTGAGGAGCCTCTCTTTTTCTGGTACGGAGTTACCTTTAATCTATAACCATGTATTTCCTGAAACACCCAGCCAGAAATACACCAACAGTCAAATTACAGCTGATGCTCAAAGGAAGAATAAACAGTGTTATTAGCTAAGGCACGACCTTCATCTCGTCTCACCCTTTCATGAAGTAGTGGCAGCACTAGAGCTGGGTGAGCACAATGTCCTAGAAAGCAAGAGCAAGGAGAATAATTCAATACATTGCTCTCTTAGTCCTGTTTCATCCCCTTCTCTTGCTTCTCCATTAAAATCCTTTCTGTCTCACTCCTGTGATATATCATTCTCTCTCAAATTTCCTTGCACAACTGCTTTCCATCCTCATTCAGTTTTATTGCCTTCTTTAACTGCAGCTTTTACACTTTCCCTTTGTTTTCTTTTCCTCCTTCGATTCCACCTCCAGTTCAGAGGTGTCTCATTTTCCTGCCTGCTGACTCCTTAATCTGCTCCTTTGTTCCCAGCTCTCTTAAACTCTTACCAACCACTCTCCTCTTCCACACCCTGATCTGATCTGGGTCTTTTTATCTATCCTTGTTATAAACCAATGATATTCTCTTCCTGCCCCCCCACCCCCTTTTTTTTTTTTATTATTAAATCTAGATAATCTCATTGCATCCCCCTAATTTCCTTTTTCTGTGACTACAGAATTGCTTTATTTTCATGTAGGTGTAGACTTTAAAATGCTTTCTGAAGATGCAGAGGCAACATTCCTGCTCCCAAAACAACTTTAGGGAACACCTTTTTTGTGGCCCTCCTACCAAGCTCAATAACTGCTTAGTAAATGGTGCAAAATTTACATATACATACATATGTATGTATATACAAAAATAAAAGAATTAAAACCAAGATGGGGATAGCCAAAGACATAGGTATCAATGAACTGAAAAAAGGGGCATGTTATTGACCGTGAGGGAAGAGACTGCTGGAGCTCAACATAAGAAGGGAGCATAAAGAATGACAGCTGGAAAAAATACTGATTCAGACTGGACCTGATCAGAAATGGCTCTCTTGAGTTATAAAAATTTCAGTTTATAAAGAAAAGAATCAATTCTGACCCGTATCGGGACACCTCCAAACTTTTTCAAAGGCTTTTTAATTTGGTATATTAAAGAGTGAAACCAACTTTTCCAAAGAGACAGAGTTAGAAAGCTCTTCACCACTGTAATTACTCATTTTATGCACTCAGGGAAAATCACCTCTTTGCAGTAGAAGTTAATATCTGTCCTGTTAATATCTGAACGACAACAAGCCTGAGATACAGGCAGTTGTTATGCGGGGCACCTTATTAACTGAGGGAGTTAACCCATAAGGCCTTCTAACATAATGCTGTTTATTGAAAATGGGGCATTTAAAAGGAAAGGGCCTGAGGGAAACGGATCCTAAAATAAACAAGAAGTGATGATTAGCACATTAAGGAGGTGCACTGAGTTCCAGGCTTCTTATCTAATTCACAAAGCATATAAACTGATTCTTCTGTTGTGGAGATGCCTTCTTCAAGTATATCTCTTCCTAGAAATCTTGGGACTGATGAAGAGCTCATTGGAACATTTTTGGTCTTCTGTATCTTCCAATTTAAAAGATAAATAAATAAATTGAGAATACTTCCTCCTCAGATTCTGAACTGGTAAAATTCTAGCACCATTAATTTGATCTAGGTCAGTTTGTACTGCTCAAAGATCCCATAAAAACTTAAAAATATTCTCTGTGAAAAGTTGTTCTCTCTTACAAAAGTGTACCAAATTCATTTCTTGGTTTGGCCAAGCTCTATCCAGTCTCTCTTTGCTGAATGTGATACCAGGTGATAGTGGACATCACTAAGCTTGGTTAGCTAACTGAATTAGTAAAAAATGAAATTCCATGAAACAGGGAGAATGCTACTGATTTTTTTGACTAAATTATGTATAGTTATTTTATGACTAAGTCCACAAATAGTTATGTTCTCAGTTTCTTACTTTAATTACATGATTATAATTTTGTAGATAGGTTTTAGAATCTGTTTTTGGCATGTTGTATTTTTAGAGCTTCATTTATGTTGTTCTGCTATATTACAGAACTGTACACGTTATTTGAAAAGCAAAAAAGAACTGTTTATGGAGAACCTCAATTTTAATTGCATTTTTTCTTTTCCCTTTTTCTTAATTAGAACACTTCTTAATTGACAGTTTTCAAACTCAGAACCAAGACATTCTTATAATATTCAAAATCTCCTAACAAATATTTCACTGTATTTATACCCTGGAGTTATGAAAACAGCAAAATAGTAATAAGAAATCTACTTCAGTTTATAGTAAATTTTCAGTAAGTATAGTTTTCAATAAGACATAATTAAAGCTACTATACAAAATATGATAAACAACAAATTACTCTGAAGCACATAGCACCCAGCATAACATGTATTTGCATCAAGCACACTGGGAACAGTATTTGTGGTAGCAGCATAGCAGCTATATTTGTCCCGCTGCTCTGCACAGTACCTAGATTTCCCACGGAAAATCCATTTTGGATACTCAAAATTATTTTACTTCCATACCTTGTCTCCATTTGTTTTACAGTCATCAAGGAAGTAAGTAACAGTGGGTAATTTTTTTTTTAATTCTTAAACTAGGTAATTTTCTCATGAGAAAAATGGATTTGGGATATTTTATCCGCAGAGTTCCAAGAATGTTTGCAAATTAATTTTTCATGAGATCTATCCAGTTCACTACAGCACATGGTAGATTTTACTGTAACATGATTAATAAGTTCTGTGCTAAGCACTTGTTAAGTAAGAAATGTTTTCCAAACTCAACACCACTGTTTCTCTGCTGTCTCGTTTGGAATGTGACCTAGAGCTGCATCATTTCAACACAGATTCCTTCCTGTGAAAACTGAAGGACATACCACTACATACGCGTCTAGATAGATAGATATATACATGTATCTAGGCACAGGTACACACAGATGGATCTTAACATTGGTATTCCCTGTAAAGACAGAACATCAAATTGGGGCTTTTGATTCTATACTATGACTTGCCTGTTAGATGGCAAGGAATGGGCAGCTGTCTGTGCCTTGGTCTTCAATATGTAAACAAGATTCATGATGATTTACTCTAGCAGCTTGACCTTTTCTATGGTTTGAATTCAATTCCAGCCTTAGTGGTTTTGGCTGGTCTGTGCTTTATGAAGACTTCATATATGGACGTAAGACCGCTACCCCCCAACACCGTGCAAGGTGGGGCCATCTCTGCAGTGATGATCAGGCACATGATGGTTGATAGGAGAGAGGTGGACTGCAGAGGCATGAGCACTCATGTCTCCCAGCTGGCTGTGAAAACAAGGCACTAATTTGACAGCTAAACCTGATTTCATTCACTACTTGGAAAAACCATTGTTATTTGCTTGCTATTGAGAACTGTATTCTGCAGTGACAGCTTATGACAGGGTCTATCAAAAGGAAATGGCCAAGAGACTGAAAGCCATTAAGGAAACAGCCTAATAATAATCAGTGGAAGACTTTACTAAAGGGGGACTATTGTTTTGTTTAGAGCCCCAAACAAGAAAGGCAGGAACAAAAACCAGCAGGGGATATTTCTATATAAACCTCTCTTTTAAGAACATAGTAAGTTCCCAAATTTATCTGTTAAACCACCACCGCTTAATTTCGACCCATATGCATACTGTAAATAGCTATTAACTTTACACAAATACTATGCAGTCAGCAAGACTTTCAATCTGAAGGGATCATACTTATAACCTTTCACTTAAATCAAAGGTGTCATCAATGCCAACCTTTCGTGGCCCACCAAAGTTTTGACCTATCTTGAGCATAAGGAAGAATAAAACTTTGAAGAGTAAGTCAAAACTGGAAATGTATAGATCAGTGAGTTTGTTACCTAATAGCAGATACATGCTTGGGAAACACCTGACTAGTTCTGATGATATTGACACTAAGTTATCAAAGTCATCCTAATCCTGGATGGTCACAAACCTTCTTCCTCATCATTATATCATGATGCTCACTACCTGAAAGGAGGCTGTAGAGAGATGGGGGTTGGTCTCTTCTCCCATGTAATGATAGGACAAGAGGAAATGGCCTCAAATTGCCCCAGGGGAGGTTTATGACGGATATAAGGAAAAATTTCTTCACAGAAAGGTTTGTCAGGCATTAGAATAGGCTACCGAAGGAAGTGTTTGAGTCACTATCCCTGGAGGTATGTAAAAGGCAGGTAGACATGGTGCTTAGAGACATGGTTTAGTGGTGGTTTTGGCAGTTAGGTTAATGGTAGAACTCAATGATCTTAAAGGTCCCTTCCAACCTAGATGATTCTATGATTACTCACTTGAACTGCAGCCTGGCTCAAACAAGTGATGTCATGCAAACTGTTAGAAGTAGAGGGAAAAATCTGTTCCAGTGGGAAGCTATATTTCATAGCAATATAAAACATTGATGCATTGCATTGCTTTGACCCAGATGGGCTTGCTTACAAGGAAATAGCAAATCCTTTTGACTTTGGATTAATTTACTTTTTTTCCAATCTCCAATTAAGGAATCCTTCCCTCCCCCACCCCATTAGACTTCTTTCGACAAGTTTCACTTTTTCAAACGTTTTGGTTCTTCGCTTGTTAGTGATGCTACTGCAGTACTACATGACTGCTAAAAGGAAAGCTGAATATCTTTTATGCATATTTTTTTTCTACCTGAAGATCGTGGCACCAGGCCTGCAGAGATAGCAATCAAACATATCGGGCATGCGATCAAGGCCATTTTACAACAGTCATCCTCTCTCACAAGTTTCACATTTCCACTCACCCGCTCAATCAATCTGTTGTTATTCTGTTTGCCTTATGTTCTAACTCAACATGTCATCACTGTTCAAAATACATCACTTCTACGCTGGCACGCTACTTTTGCCTGTCAGCTGTCATAGAGAACTTGTAACCAATCAGTATTTTGCTTTTTCTACTCAGAACCACTTAAAACATCCTTAAATCACTTCCCAAGAGAGAAACTTTATCTTTTGCCAAACTAAGTCACCACATTACAGTTACCTGCCATCTAGAAGCCTGAATCAGCGTTACAGAATATGGTTTGCCAACGGCGAAAATCAGAAAAGTTTTGTAAGCTGATTATATAAACTTCATGTGACCTGAACACCAAGGATATTGATGCACCTGAGTAAAAGACAGAATTTGATAAAAACAGCAAAGTGGATGTTACCAGCACTCTAACTAGTAGCACAGTGAGACGCAAGAACACAAGAATAACAGCTGATGCAAGTAATCAGTAGAATATGTTGGATATAAAATGCGTAGAATATATGTCATATACGAACAGAGGCATTGCTAACAGTCTTTGGCTATAAAATCATGTAGGATAAAGGGACCCTCAAGAAGTCATCTAGTTTAACCTCTTGGTCAAAGCATATCTAGTTAGAGGGGATTACTCAAGGCCTTGTTTATAACACTATTACCAACCAGCAGTCCTCCAGTATTGCCAATGCACACTCTTCTACTAGTAGCACTAGGTTGATGGTTGGACTAGATGATCTGAAAGGTCCCTTCCAACCTAGGCAATTCTATGATTCTACCTCAATAAAGAAAAATTAAGTAACGATTCTATTGTAACCTAGAGTCTTCTTATGAAGTCTTCAAAGCACCCATAGATGGTGCACTGCAACACTTCACCGACATCATAGAAGTCTTTGATACTAGGAATTTTTAAGACTGGCTCTCTTATGCCTAGATTTATCTCCTGTTTTTTATTAACTTCTCATATCCCTACAGAAGGATTGCTAGTGTTACTGTCCTGTAGATCTTTCATTTACTTGAAAGTATAGTCAGCTGTATTATCCAAAGGAATACAAGACTGGGACACTGAGTAATGGCAGGTAATTCATGTACTACCGAGTTGGGCTTCAGCCAACTCTGAAGCCTCTAAGCTATGCTCACTGCTCCGGGATAGTTTATTTGCAGAGGCACGAAAGCATGACTTGGTGCACATCCAGGAAGGCTGGCACCAAATTGAGGCCAACGAGCCCTGTTGAACCCAGGCAAGCTCTGTGGAGAGGCTGACTCTCTGTCTCCCCACCATGCTCTCCTCACTCCCGGTTCTGGGAACACAGCCCAGACCCACCTGAGCAGGCTCTGCGCGATGCCAGGCTTGGTTGGGAAAACATGCAGCCTGCTTCTGGGCCTCAGTTGGATCTGAAAACCACTTAACCATATTTGTATTGTGTTGCACCTGCCAGACCCAGACTGATCAGTGAGCCAACACAAAAATAACCTGGCTGGCTGTGTCCGTAGCATTGCTCGCACAAGAGGGATCATGTGCCTATGGAAAACAGCGCGATATCTATAATGGGTCATTATACAGCATGTTTATCCTTAAAGCAATACTGATTTTGCAGCTGTAAAAGCAACCAATTTAACTATTCTTAGATTACATTACCTGATTAAAAACATAACAGTGAGCTTTATTAATTTGTCTGAAGTAGGAGTGCCGAGAACATAATGTATCTCTTTTCTAGCTTCATTAAGACTTGTGAAAAGCACAAAGAATTGCTCTGATTTGTCTAAATTAAAATTAGAAGTGTTTCCCCTTCTGTGTTGATCAAGCACTTCTAAACGATGGGTAATAGTTGACCAACAAAAGGCAATTGATTTTTCTGACACTTATTTGCCTACATCCAATAAACTCATTGCTTGAAATAAGTTTATCAGTATGCTGAAAAACAAGCTCTGATTTCTGGTATTTGAAAGCTTGAATGGCTGCGGCTCAATCTTGTAAAGATGGAAAAATGCTAGAAAATTAAGTATTCTGCATGAAGGAGAAAAAGATAGGAGTGACTGCCCAGTGCAGAAGCAGAGATACAGAGAATCCAATTACAACTTTATAATCGACGGCTACAGTAAGAAATGTCTTATGTAAGTAATAGTTCAGTTACCCTCTCACATCTTCATTAACATAGCAGTTTTTAATTTGCTGTAGCTATAGTTTATGAGGTGCTTTTACACATCAAAATGGATTAACTTTAAAGAATCAAACTATTGAGATGTTTGGACAATTTACTACACAGTGCAACGGTTACACAGTGGCAATACCCTGCAATGCTTGACTATCACTTGGATAGTCTGCACTTATCTAGCACATAATACACCTATATTTTAGTGGGGTTATTAAACAACCCACTTCACTCTTCAGAAACGTCTTCTTTAGGGCACTCAAGTTTATCCAAAATAGAAATGAGCTCAGATAATTTAAACAGTTAAAATAATGGCAAACAGACTGGCTTTGGCAGAGATATACAAAGCACTGGAAAACCACAGCATTGCAACCTTTTTACGTTATTGGCTGTTCCTTGTCTAACTTCCAAGTATTGTAAAAATGTCTGCAGGTATCTGAAGAGAATCACTTTTAGAAATAATTTTTGTTTTATGCAGGAAATTAGGCTAAGAGCACTGAAAGCCACAGACCAAACTCTCCTTTCAAAAACTTGCTCAGAATGACAGGTAGCAGTACAGACAGCATCCATTTGTTAAAAAGTCCAATTTGAGAGCTTCCCCTTAGCTCAAGTGTAACACGAATTCATGCACAATTTGGATACTGAATTCCAGTGCCACTTACTTGCTTTTTGTCCATCCTCTTTAGTTTCAGATCCATTATTCTTTGGACATGGCCATAAGCCACACTATTTATATAGCTAATCAGGGCAGCCTTAAAGCTTGATTTTCCCAGGCTGTAATTTCTGTCTCCCAATGATTTCTAGCAAATTCTGTTTGCATTTACATAGACTACATGAACTTCTATCTCTCAATAGACATAGGCTTTTAAGCTATCTTTCACTGATGAATTACAAGGTTTTTATATTTAGCAAGGAGACAAGGTGTCTTCACTCATCAGTCAACATGGAACTATTTAGCTCTTGATAGTTCTGGACTTTTATGGATTCTCTTGCAGTAGGCTGGGAACTTGGTCAGTATGATACAGGTACCAGAGTTAAGTTAATTATTAATGCTTGCTTTTTTTTTGGTCACAGATTTTTTGCATAAATATAGTCTCCAGAAAACAATTAGTTAACCAACAGGCTATAAGGGCATAGTATTCCAATTTCAGAGAGTTCATTACAAGCTTATAGTTAGAAAATACTAAATAAAATTCAGCAACTTACTCAGTATTTTCTCTAAGCAACTTCATACCTGGAAGTAATTCCACTGAAATTGTGCATGCTCTTACAGAGAGGAATACTAGGATGCTCTGAATAACAGAGCTGTAACTGTATTTCTTACTACATAGGTTCTGATAAATTACTCACAGGATCATACTCCTCCCTTTGGTGTCTTTCGTTTAGGTATACTGGAAGCCTAAGAATGGCAATTCCTCAGCACTTGCAGAGTGAAAATACATGTGAATCTATGTGATTGCAGGGAGTTTGTTATCCACCAATGAAACCTTTGAATCAACAATTCTAAACGCATTAGCATTTGCAAAGTTGTAGAGATTAATTCACATGGCTGTGAATTGATTTATTCCTTACTGATTTGGCTATATTGATTATTCTGATGCTTTCTTAACTGGCTTAACTTTGGATGTCATTTTCAGGTTATGTGCTTACCATACTCTTCTTATCTGATTAAATTACAGCTATGAATCAATTCTCTCTGCCATGCAACTGAATTTTCAGATATGGTTTCACTTAACTTTATATGAGGTTATTTAGCTTCCCCCCTGCACGTGCTTTCAATGAATGTGTATTCATTCTACAGGACTGTGAATAGGAACAGTAGTTTAATTTTGGTCATTTTAATAGTGAGGCTCATGGGTAAATCTCGCTCAGCATCACAGAAGTGCTACATTTGCTTTCCCAATTAGACAAGCTTCTCAGCTTCTTTTTGGAATGAAATCCCTGCAAATTGAGTCGAGTTTCTCATCCCTATGCCGTTTGTGTAATTTCTTCCCTCCAGCAGTAGAGGGCAGAAGGACTTACCGACACAGATCCGCCTGCCAGGGCAGCTCCCAGACCCGCACAACTGCGGTGGAGCAAGAACCGCCTGCCAGGGAAGCTCGGCGAGGCTGGGAGGGGGCGTCAATCCCTTGGAAAAGTATGGATCCGCTGACGGCAAACAGTTTCTCTTCATGCCTGCCTCCCCCAACAGCAAGTGTGCTCTATTACAGGCTAATCACACACACACCAAGTCATTAACATCAGCACAGGCCGTCCTTCCATGAGCATTGGCAGAGGGTGCTAATGAAGGGTCTAGATAGGAATCACAAGTGTCCACAGCACCCAGTCTCCTGCAGAGACCTCCTGCAAGAGGGAAGGACTTCTTATATCGGGACCACTTCACTAGCAGTTGGATCACTATGCAAATTGAATTCTACAAAATTGTATTTAGTCAGAAAAATATACAGGCAATCTTGCTATCAGTGAATTTGTAAACTGGTAGATACTTGATTAGACTCGAATGGAAGAACAATGCAGTGACTTCTGGTCATGTTCATGTTTACGCTCAACTCCTTTCCTATTCCCCTTTTTTTAGCTTCATAACCCACAGGAAGAAAAGGAAACATATTTCTAGATATAAACAATTAAAAAACCCCTTAAAATATTTTTGCAACAGAGGAATAATCTTTGTAAAACAGTCCCAAGATTGTTTTTACAACAAGGTCCATATTTTCAACAGAGGCTATAGGCTCTCATGAGCAGGCACATAATTTTGTAAGCAGATGCAGCTCCATTCAGGATAAATATAAGTCTTTAGAAGCTCTAAATGTCTTAATGACCATCTCTCCCTTTTTCTAAAGTCCCAATCACAGGTTTTAAATATTTATTTTGTAACATATTTGAAATGTAAAACTTTTCTTCACAATGTTTTATTAGGTATTCAGTAAAGATGATGAAGGCTGTGCAAAGAAATGCAGCAGACAGTGCTTTCCTTTTATGTGAAACTTCCATAAACAGGAAACACTCATGTCTAAGTAATTAGTTACTATATAAAGTGATCCTTTTTCTTTACTTGAGAAAGAGAAAACAAACAGAAACTAAAGGTTAGAAGTTATGTACCTGCATACATTGCTGTTCTTGACTGTGAATAATTCAATGAATTCTTCTCACCACTCACTGTTTTCCATTTCTAGAGCTTCTTTAAGGGAACACTTCCTCAGATGACATCACAACAGAATCACAAAGGAGCATTTTTTTTATATGATGCTCAAAAATAATATTGATCCTGTACAATTAGGCTTTACATTTGTTTCAAAGCAGCTTTGAAACTTTACAGAAGAGGAAACAGAACAGAGTCCATCATCTTCTATTAATGAAGTCTCCTACTTTCCTTTTCTTTTATCACGTGAACCTTTCTATTTCGCTGTAACTCTAGGGCTTTATGTAGTATCCTGCATAATCATTATGGAAATAAGTATTTTACCATTTGTTTTAAGAGAGATAAAGTACGAAGGCAGTTACAGAAAGGTGGTGATACACCACATGATTTCTTACCTCGTACAATACCATGTAATATAAAAAAATAATGAGTTTTAACATCTCTACGGAACTTCATAGAACCCCTCAACTTTCGTTGCAGTGATTCCAGATTTTATCTTCTTCCCAAACATTGTCACTTACAGCTTCTGTTCCTATCAAATTTTCTGTACTGACAACCTTTGTACTGATCTAGACTGGACTGACAGCAGTAGAGGGTATACGTATGTCAACAGCAAGGCTTGAGTGTCTCTATCTTCTACCCCTAGAATACATTATCTTCACATCAGCAGAATTACCTCAAAAGGCATTCACAGCCATCTTAGACATAATTACAACACAGTGTTGTAATTTACATGTAGTTTCTTTATAGGTACACAGTGCTATATTATTCTGATCATGCTGGGAAATATTTCAATAAATTTGCAATGCATACATTTTTATTGCTAACATTAAATCTAGTTTACCATTTTCAGAAGCTATCTGGTGCTAATTACAGGCACTGGGAACTATGGTAAGCAGGAGTTACTACTTTTTAAGACTACAGATTGATAGCCAGAAACCAAAATTCTGCTGTGATAGTACACTGCGACTATATTTATTTTTTGCTTTGGGAAAACTGTACAGCTCCTAATGCTTCTGACTTTGATCCACCTCTTGTTACCACAAATTCATACTTACGTCATTCTTAACAAAAACCATTTGCATTTGAAATTATAATCCCTCTTCTCCCCGAACACCTTTTTCTGTTTCCTTTATGACCTTAGTCTGCACTGAGAGGTCTGAAATCAGTAGGTGTTGGGGGAACAAGTTTGGATCAATGGCAGCCTTAATGTTTTTTATCTGGCAGAAAACTTTCCCCAGCACTGAGGACAACAGTGCAGTCACAGTGTACTTATGGTGCTTATTTACATCTCATTCTTGTTCATTCTTCCTGCCCCTGTTGTGCAGAGCCAGGCTTGGTGCTGGCAGGTCTGCTTGCTGCATTCGTAGCATGGCAGGGAACCGTGACTGAGTCTGATGAGAGGTATAAAGTTCTGGTAGGGACAGTCCCCACTGTCACCAACACCAGAGCCAGCCTCATCTAACCCTAACCCCAGGCTGCAACTTATGCCTTGACACACCCTGATATCCACGGCTAAGGACTGAACAGGGCATAATTCTCATAGTTGGCTATCCTCTGCTTTGGCAAGCTTCCTGAGCCCTGCTCTCATCAGGTGTCTTGGACTTCTCATTCTCAGAGCTCTAACCTTAATCTTGACTTCAACCCCTAGGCAAATCCTAGGGCAGAACCTCAGCCACATGCCCCAATCAATGAACGACAAGGGGGTGAATTCCACCATCAGTCTTCAAATTGCTTTGATCTCCCCTTTAAACTGTACTTAATGCATGACTAAGCGTCAGCTTTCTCCTTCCTGGAACCACAAGAAATACTGAGATGTTTTCATGTGTAGGAGTCCCGGTGCCAAACCAAGCAGATATCCTGGTCACATGGTTTCATTCAGTTAACCAAACTGCTGTTAATCATGTCAAGCATTCCTACCCCAAGAATATGTTCACAAATATTCAGAGTAATGTTAACTTCATGCGTTAACTGCAAACCTGAGTGCTCAAACCATCCTCACAACTCTTGGTGCCAGGGCAGGTGGCAGCAACGGAGCCAGATAACAGTCAGTACTCAAGGCAGAGGCCTGGGAATCAAGATTTCAGAATATACTGTGATATGAAGCTGCTACATGTTTTAGATGAACTGACAGGGGATAACAGCTGTTAGCTCACCTTGGCTGATGGTATGGTGGTTGTTGAGCTATCATAGGAAAAGCTAGAGGAAGACTGGCCATGAAGCCAACTGAACATGGCATAAAGAATATAACAGTTCCTATAATACAACAGTGAGAGACAAAGTCCTCCACAGTACAGTTTGTTAACTCAGAGCAAATGGTGTCCAAAAGATGATGCTATTCAGTCAACATATCCTACTACTTGAGGTGCTGAGCTCTAAAATATAGAAGAAAAATTAAATCTGTCATAAGCTTCCTATTTCCAGTAGAGATTATGACTATATTCTACACGAAAAATAAACAGAGCTGGAAAAAAGGCACCCTATTACTAAGCATTTATGATTTGCAACAATCTCTTAATGAGTTGACTGTGTTTTCTCTTGTACCTGCCAGCCTTATGCTGTGCTACAGAGCATATGAATGTGTTTTTACCATCAGATAGATAATCTTCAAGAGCTGCTTTTGCTTGGTTTGTCAAAGGTAATGCTTTGTACACCTCTGCTGGGAATGCTGAGCTGGCTGCTGAATACAGAGCTAAGAGGTCTAGGTATTGGCTTCCTTCCTTTTAATTATCATCTCACATGTAAAGGAGACTGTTTTATCTTTCAGAGCACAAGGGTCATATAAATAGTCTTTAGTACAGAAAAGAGCTAGACAGTTTCATGGTTATAATTTAGAATCTAGTTCCATTTCAGTTATTTAGTCTTGAAGCCAAATGAGGCAGAGAAATGTGAATTTTTATGATATTATCTCTTCCAAAAATATTGTTTTGATCTTATTCAAATCCTCCATCTTGATAAGCCAGAAATATTTTGTGGAGGCTAGCTTTTTTATAAAAGTGAAAAAGAAACATTCCAGCAATTTCCCAGACACTATCTGAAAGAAAAAGCCACATTTTCTTTTTGTTTTTCCTGAAAGCTACACTAGCAAAACCTGATCCATCAAAAAATGGAATTAAAAGTTTTTAAGTTCACCTACAGCATAAACATCTTTATTTAAATACGAACTATCGGAGTGTTTGAACATAACCATGATTTATTCTGTTTTTGAGATTATCTTCATTTGCTGAATTTCACTATGTAGATGTAATATAGACTTTTCTAAGTCACTTCACTGAACATACCATGACATTCTGATTAAAAGATTAGCACTGTGTTGTATCAGTAGAATATATTTTAAATAGATTAAGAAGTGACTACTGGACAGATATCAAAATGGAGCAAGTTACTATCACAGAAATATGGGGATTTCTTAACCTGTGGAACTGCAAAATTGAACTAAGTCTCATGGTCAAAGCCCTGCACACAATTTTTGTTGCTCTGCACTTTGAAACGGACAAACTTGGAATGATATCTAAATGTATTTGCTTCTGGTTCTAATTAAAAACAGCCAGGCAGACCTTAACACAAGACATTACCTGCATGAAACATCATGAAGATGATTCTGGTTTAACATGCACCCCTGTACTCATTTTCAAGGGAGGGAGAACACCATCACCTTATAAAACCATTACAAGACTAGAAATTACCTGAGCTTTCCTAACTGTTCAGCAACAACAATTACATTTACTATGTCCGCTTGAAATAGGCCTATTAAAAAAAAAAAAA
>VXAK01008620.1:327024-432767 GCA_013399435.1 Arenaria interpres
AAAGACCTGTCTGACCATGTTGTGGTCTCCAGAGCTTTCCTGAAAAGAGCTGAGACATTCAGAAACAATTCCCAATTTGGTTCCACTAACACTTTAAACCGTGGAGGCACTATAACCACAATCATAGCTGTGCTAGCTGTTCCCATTTGCCCCACTGGCAAATGGGAGATGACAATATGCATAAATATTCACAAGTCAGTGAACTCTTTTGCTCCCACTTCAAAGGGCTTGGGTTACAAGACAGATATTTTCAAACAATTGATGCATGGCTCCCAGCAAAACTTTGATACACCATCATACTGGTAGTGTCTCACAATACAGTGGTACCATCCCAGCCAACAGAGAGCAAGGTCTTAAAGCCTCTGCTCGTTAGTTTTGAGAGGGTTGGGGAAAGATATCTTAGTGTAGTCATACTAATGAATCTTGATTTATTAATGGCTTGGGTTAAAGTAGACTCAAAGAGGAGGGTTAAGAAAGAGATGGAGTAGCAGTCATTGCTCCTTAGGCTTTGATGTACAAAGATGTGTAAATTCTTGGTAACATTCTCCTTGTCCCAGGTGAGACTGAGCAAGGGAGGAGGGAATCTACAGCATGTGCCTAGCAGGACCCTAAAACACTGGGATCTTTTTGCTGTGTGTTTATCAGAATGAATGTGGGTCTGCTTCTGTCTCCAATATTCTGACTCCAACATACAGTCAGGTAAATAAACGTGCACTAAAGCAACATAACAATCCACCTTGGGAAGTTCCCGCCTTTGGCACTATTTTTATTTTCTGTCATTAGTCTTGCTGTTTCTGCAGCACAAAGTCACTTTCTAAGTACATCACTGCAAAACCAGCACAATTCTTTGGCTTCCCCATTCTCCCAACCAAGTCTGATTTTTCTCAGCACCAGTTATCAAACCTGAAATATAAACAACACAAGGAATTATAGGATTTACAGCTGCTGTTGGTTAGGCGGGGAAAAAAAGAGAAAAACAGTATCACAGGATTCATTTGTTAGGTTGCAGTATCTCATGGAGGCAAGATCACGTGACTCAATCCCGCCCAAAGTAACAAAATATTTAGTCTGTTGACACAAACTGTAAAGTGACCTAGGTTTGATCATGCAGTGGTCTAACGAATCAATCAAAATCAACCTTTCAGTCCAGGCAGTGGAGATCTTAACAAACAAAATTGCAAAACAGAACTGTTCTATTGATTTTTGTTAATCTAATCTCCCCCTTAGCACCAACCTATCATTAGATCCTTATCCCCCCCCCAACTCCTGCCCGGCAGCAATGACAGCTGGGGCTGTAGCTGTATTGACAACATTCTCATTAAACAATGCCATTCATTATCAAAATACACCCATCAGAAAATGTGACAACTGCTGCTCACGTCTTAAGCATTGTCCAGCTAATACTGTTGCAAAATTAGTAAATAAAAGCTCTGTATTAAACAAGGAGATACAGATTAACTTTAGGGTATTTCTACCACTTAATATACCTCTGCTTTGATTATGTCTTAGCTCTACAGAAAACTGCTAGAGAGTGGTTTGTAAATCACATTGTATGAAAAAGCAGACAACTGATTCAGCCTGCAATGCAGGACTATGCAACAGAAAATCACTTAATCCCCATGTGGTTTAGTTCTGCCCCACCGACTGCGATAAAGGTGCAGACACAGGAAAGCAGTTTTAGTACAAATACCAAAAACAAGGCTCAAATCCTAGGTCTCAGTTGGCCTCAGTGTACCTCGAAAAATTCAAGGGCTGGCATAAGAAGGCTGTTCAGTCAACAAGTATTTCCTTCCATATAAACTAGTTCTTTATTACACTGGGAAAATAGTGACCACAGCATTGCTCATACAGCATGTAAGTGCAAAAAGAAGGGCAAGAGACAAACGATAATCATGGTAAACTTTAAAAATTAAAGTGTGCTGACAGCTGCACTACCCTTTAACTGAAGCTCTCATTCACAGGAAATATAGGCAATTCTGCATATTTCCTTCTTCTTCCCCAAAAGAAAAACTCTGTGGCTCTGGTTTACCTTCTGGAGGATCTTCTCTCATTATTAGCAGGAGTGGACAGACATTAACTTCCTTGTTTAGTTGCCTAATACTTGGTAACGTGGAAACTCCTACATGTCACTCAGTAAAAAGGGATAAGAAGAAAACCTGAGCATCCTCCAGCAACACAACTGAAGGAAAGTTCTTAGGCAAACAGAGAATTTTAAATTAAAAAAACAAAACAAAACAACAACCCAGAACCAAAACCAAACAAACCCCCAAAACCCAAACCAACCCAAACTACAACAAAAAAGGTCAGTTTCACAAAACATTTGAGCTCTGGCTGCCTTGCATGAAAAAAAATCTACTCTAACCATTTGGTCTCGTATGTTATGTACTGCATAAATAATTAAAGCCTACTATTTTTTACTACAGAGAACAAGTGGCTGGATTTTTACTAGCAATATAAAATAACATGCCATTTTCTTTGGAACACTAGTAAAAATTTCGTGATCAAATGCAAGGTGTTTTATGGAAGCTTCCTTTCCCTATCATTACCTGTCATTTTCAGTCAAAGCAGAGCTAATATTGGACACTTGGGAGAAAGGCTGCTTTTGCAGGCTTTGCTTCATGAACACAATATGGCAAATAACAGAGAATATTTTAAGTTTTTCCCCTTTGTGGTCAGAAATAAAAAGTGTAATAAATATGTTAAAAAGGGCTAATGAGTCCCAAGCAGCAAGATCTTCATCTTTCAAAGACTTTTATAGACTGTAATTCTCTAATTACTGTTAATTGGTTGAGGGGGATGAGGGAGTACTGTGGGTGTAGGAGGCCACGCATCGTGCTGCACACTTGGTACTTATCCTGACACCGCTGGGTGTAGTAATGCACTACTGGCTCCAGAATATCAACAATTTACTTGCAAAGTATTTTGATTGAGTTCGCAGTTTTCATCTGTGCTTTAAAAACTATTGCTGATTCCTCATGCTCTGTGCGTGCTAGGCCAGGAAAGTTGACTGGTTTCCTCTCCTACTCATGACATCTACAGGAATCCATAGAATTTATGTTGTTACTAACTTTTCTACATAGTTAAATGTCTTCTCTCTAAAAGAACGGCGCACTACAACCCTGAAGCAACCGTGGCTTCACAGCAACTAGTTTTTCTGCATTCTGAGTCCCAGGCATGTAGCAAAAGGCTACCTCTAATGCAATTAGCCAAAATAGACTCACTGATCCCATCCCGAAGGCCTAATTGGATTTTTTGCACTCAGTAGTAGCCACTCAGTGTCTTTGTAAACATGAGTATAAGTATCTCTAGGACACCGCGGAACAGAAGTCACTGATACCTCCACAGTGATGATCATAGCAGTTCTGTGCCTCAAGGGTTAATCCTTTTAAAAGCAGTTTAATTGGGATGAGATGATCAGAAAAGGATCAGTTATGCACAATACAGTATTTCATACTCAGTTTTGTGCCAGAACACTTTGTACAGGTACGACTATTAGCCCCATTCAATATGGAAAGCAAAATTGTGTGCTTTGCTAATTTTTACACTGACCTGGCAGAATTTGAACTATGTGACTCTTTAAGGCAGAGGACTGTGGAGTCAGGCTTTTCACCCAGAAGTGAAACACCAAATAGTAACTCTTAATGCCGGAATACCTGAATAATATCTTGATCTTTGGTCAAATGTTTTCCTCCTCTGAGAAAACTGAACGTGAAGATTTTCAAATGTCTGGTGCATTAGGAAAACAAATGGAAGCGCCACTATCTGGCACGCATCATTACCTGCTCACCCGGGTGGGCAAGGCACAAACTGAGCCTAATAGCCCTCCTTTGTCTTCTAAAACACAGTCGAGGGTCCTAAACACATTACTTACTGCCCAGAAATCACTGTTTCATTAAACAGCCACTTTGCTTGTTAACACCTATTGCACTGACAGTTACGTTGTGACAGTGTAAACTGCATAACAAAATCACTGACATTAGAAGATTAACAGACACGTACCAGTTTGAAGAAGAGCCCCCCTACTAGTTGAATCATGGAAGGATAGACACACACCTCAAATAACTGAGCCGGCAAAGCATTGGCTGTGAGAGGCTGGCTGTGCTGGCATGTGCATTGGCTCCTTCAAAAACAGGTACCTCCATTCAATTAGCAGAACACTGTCAAAGGTGAACAGAAAAATAATATTGCTATCTGCACAGATCTCACATTTATATTTAGCAACCCATGACAGTTGTGAGAATAGCCACTGCTTTTATTCTGTTTAATTTCCCTGCAAAGCTGGGATTAAGTGACATTTGGAAGATCATTTCCACGCCACTACAAAAAAAAAAAATTGATAGCATAATTTTCCATCAGAAATTGTTTCCATTTACAAAGAAAGCTGTCATAATAGCAGTTCTTAGCAAATGAATTAATTTTTAAGGGATATGAAAAGAGTTCAATGAAGGTAGTTAAGGTACAAGCTTAAAGAGCAAGGAGAGCAATACAGGTCAGCAGTACAAGGAGACGCATTTTTTAGTCTTGTATTTTCACTCTAAAGTAAGACACTTGTAATGAGACAGAAGAGGCCTCTTGAACTTTCAAAATACAGATCTTTGTTCGAAATGTATGAAAATGAAGAGAATTTCCCATTAAGTTGTCTCCCTAACGTGCACTACTAGAGCTCAAAATAGCTGTATAATACTAGACCACACAACTATTTTCTTCACTTTCCACATTCTAGATTTACTTTTCTGCTCACTTCTGCCTCTGAAAGCTTCCATGTATGCCTAGAGACTGTTAGAATAACTTCTTAAATACAATATTATTTCATGTTACAAGATCGCAAGATCAAGTCAAGCTCCAACTCTTATTCTGCACTGAAAAAAAGTAGCAGAGAAAAAAGACCCATGACAACACAAAAATCTGTCAGCCATTAATAGTTTATTTTGGACATTTTTGTTTATATCATTCTTGCTCTCACTGTATTGCTATTACTGCACTATTTCATGCCATATGTCTCAAACAAAATGCTACACCCAAAATAGTTTCTCTCATATTTTGTTTTGCAACATCTTTCCCCAAAATTTCTGTAACAGGCTGGCTGAACTTCCTGCGAAAGAGAAATTCCCATATAATGGAACAAAGAAAGCTAAACAAGGTGTTATGGGTCCAGAGTCCCAGAGCACTTCCAAACACGAAGACAGATTCAAACTCTCCATACTCTTTGGACTCTGGAATTGACTCAACAACTCTGAGTCCTCCGTAACCAGTAGAGCCCATTTTAGCATCTCTAACAGCACAAAACCAGCAGAAACATTAGTTTAGTCAGCCACAGCATCATTTATTGGAGAGCAGGAATTTTGTGTGACTACTTGGAGATTTCTCTCAGCAGCAACACAAAAAACAACCCCAACCTCTAATGTTATTTGGAAACAGCAACAACTGTAAAAGCAGTTTGGGTCACACTTAAATTCATGTTCCTGACTTTCACCATAATAGCCTTGCATTCTACAGTGAAGAGCACAGACATACAATTGAAAGCTGTACAGAGCCAAACTATTATACTTTATCCATGTCTTTTGAAAGGCTCAGCCTGAATTTTTCAACAAATTGGACGCTTGTTCTCATTCTATGCACCAACCTAAACAGATCTGTGAGAATTTAACGCTCTTTCTACTCTATTTTTCCTATATAAATGTTGACATCAGATTTATCACAATAGTTTCTCAGCATCTATGATTAATGTTGTAACCAGTACTATAGGATGATCAACACCACATTCTCTTAATTTTAGATCTGATTATCCAGCAACCATCATTTTCTCCTGAAGTGTCATCCACAAAGAAATTTAAGTGGGAATTAACATGGTCTTGAATTAACTTCCCTCACAAACCAGATGGCCTAATTACTGGCACTGAAAGAGCCAAGAAGGAAGAGTCCTTGTACCAGACTGAAAAGACTATAGCAAATAGCATCTCTTATTTCATTTTTAAGTCTTAGTGGAACCAAGAGTAGAGAACATGCACAGAGAAAGTTACTAAAAATTACAATACTTTTTCTGCTCTCTTCCAAATAGCAATCTATTAAATCAAAAATTTATTTTCAAAATTAGCTGTTTTCTACAGAATGAATATAATAGAACAACCCTACAGATTTTTTCCAATGCAAGTTTTAAGTAGACTACTAATTGAAAAAGGCAGTGTAAATACCACTCCAATGTCTCCTTCCTTCTATGACTTGCACTGTTATGCAGATACTTAGGAACTTCATATCTTGATAACCTGTGAAGCCTGCAGGTATTCTTCATATTTTATATATCTGAAGAGTCAAATTGTGATTATTTATTTCCTTTTGTTTTTAATTAAATAAGCTTTTAGATACAAAGAGGTTGATGTTTAAGTGAGAAATGAGGTGTTTTGACGTATTTGCTGACACCCTTGCAGCCCTATGCATGCATAACTGAACCTTGCAGTTAGGATCAATGCAGATGCACAATCTCCCGTAAGTAAGCACTGCAAGACTACAGCTTATGTAAAAGTGCATTATTAGAAACATCAATTAAAAATATTTCCTGCAACTTTATCTTTTTCATTTAATGGCTTTAAAATCACCAGTATTTGTTTTAAATTCTCTGATTTTCTAGCACGTTAAAGCACAGCACCACAAAAGGATTCCAAATAATTTTACTCATTTACAACAGCGCTGTCTGAATTTAAGTGAATAGAGTGATCCAGGTTAAAATAAGGTGGCCTCCTCTACCTTTTCTTCTTGCTTCTTAATAATTTTGCTTTTTCTGACTCTGACCAAGTCTTACCAAGAGTAAGTGGGATTGGTGGCCTGCTGCTCAACGGCTGCTATAATGTAACTGCTCTGACAACCAGAGTTGTCGCTTCTCAGTGTAAAGCAAAACCACTTTTTGTCTCAGTTTCTGTGTCCTTACTCCTGGATAACATCCCTCAGCATACTGGGAGG
This sequence comes from Arenaria interpres, assembly GCA_013399435.1. Lineage (NCBI taxonomy): Eukaryota > Metazoa > Chordata > Aves > Charadriiformes > Scolopacidae > Arenaria > Arenaria interpres. The sequence goes on from VXAK01008620.1 coordinate 333,979, forward strand.
CTTGATTAACATGTAAAGCTTTTTGAAACTCTTTACCAAAGGCAGCAGTGCAGAGTAGTGTTTTCCAAATTGCATTGCAGGTGGAAGCTCGTAAGATTTGCTATAAAGCTACCTGATCAAAAGCAACAGCTCCCATTGGCGTTAGTGGATTTAGTTGTAGCCCTGAACGAGCACAATCTCGTTTACTAACATCCATTGTTCATGGCATCATTGTTTTTCTCTCTGGCTACCGATTTTCTCCAGCTCTTCTTTTCTGATATGTCATAGTAGGAACATTTTCACAGAGATGAAAGATATTCCCTTCCCAAATGAAAACATTCAAAGGAAGCAGTACTTTACGACCATAACTTGTGAGCAAATCTTTCGTGATTTTGAGGTCATTTGCATTTGGTTTAATCTCCAAAAGCTCGGCTGAACCTTCCTGCACCTACGAAGCTGCATACAATTTTCACATTATGAAACAGTCTACAGTACTATACTTTCCACTTCGGGGTTTATCCTATTCAGAGACAGTAGATATTGCTTAAATTTTGCAAAGTGAAGAAGCACATCTAAGTGTTTCAAGGAGCTACACAATTATATTCAACGCAGTTAAACCTTTCCCCTCAAGTATCCCCAGAGGGAGTGGGCTAAAAGTATCACTGATACTCAGAAGCTTTCTGTTTCTCAGTACCAACATTGTTTTACTCAGATTTGCTATTGATTCGACTACTAAGAGCAAGGACAGTGACATGGACTGAAAACAACCTAACTGCTGGGTCCAGTGTGTAATGATCTGCAGCATGAACTCCAGTTGGAGGCCAGTCACTGGTGGTGTGCCCCAGATGATGATACTGAGGCCTGATTAACATCTCCACTAATGACATGGACCATGGGAGAACATGTACCCTCAGAAAATTTGCAGAAACATAACTTGGAGGAATGATTGATATATTGGATAATTGAAGTGCCATTCAGAAGGACCTCAACAGGCTGGAGAAATGGGCAGGCAGGAACGCCATGAAGTTCAAAAGGAAATCAAAGCTCTGCGCATGGAAAGGAATAACCCCATGCAGCAGTACAGGTTGGAGGCTGTTTTGAAAGCAACTTTGCAGAAAAAGACCTGGAGGTTGTCTTGGTCAGCAAGCTTACCATGACCCAGTGATGCATCCTTGTGGCAAAGAAGGTCAAGAGCATCCTGGGCTGCATTAGGAAAAGCATTGCCAGCAGGTCAAGGGAGGTGATCCTTCCCCTCTACTCTGCCTTGATGAGACACATCTGGAGTGCTGCGTCCAGTTCCAGGCTTCCCAGTATGAGAGAGACATGGATAAATGCTACAGTGAGCCCAGAAAAGGGCCACAAAGATGAAGGGATCAGAGCATCTGACATATGAGGGATGGCTGAGAGAGCTGGNAGCCCAGCAAAAGGCCACAAAGATGAAGGGATCAGAGCATCTGACATATGAGGGATGGCTGAGAGAGCTGGAACTGCTCAGCCTGAACAAGAGAAGATTCAGTGGAGATCTCAATAATGTGCATAAATAGCTGAGAGAGTAAAGATGACGGAGCTGGACTCTTCTCAGTGGTATCCAATGACAGAAAAAGAAGCAATGGGCACACATAGAAATACAAGACATTCCATTCAAACAATATGAAAAAACTTCTTTACTGTGAGGGAGGTCAAACAATGGTGCAGATTACCCAGAGTTTGTGGAGTCTCTATCCTTGGGGATAGAGTCGGACACAGTCCTGAGCAAACTGCTCTAGCCGACCATGCTTGAGCAGAGGGTTGAACTAAACCGTCTCCAGAGGTCCCTGCCCACCTCAAGCATTCTGTGAACCTATGACACAATTTGTTTTGGTTTCCATCACATGATATTAATAAACAAAGCAACTCCTTTTGATGGAACAAATGTGTTTAGTTTAGTTTAAAAGCTTGAGATTAAAACTACCTATATTTTAATCTCTAAATCATGGTTTTCTTCGCAAAATAGAAGAAACTAAAGGTTAGGTCTCTACAGTAAAATATACATACATCCACACAGACACTAGCATTTTTGCTTATAAATTCTTCTGTGACATGGCACTGTCTGGTTAAAGGCAGAATAAATTCACTAAATTTTGAACATGAAAGAATGAGGAGAAAAAACCCAAACAATAAAAAAGCCAAAAATGTTTTCTTCTTATTCCTTCTCTTTGTGTTCTTCTCCTGTGAAAATGTTGATCTATACACTCATTTTCTGTTTATAATTCCACCCACCCCCTCTCTCCACTAAACTTTTATCTGTTTTCTTTCCCAAAAAATCTTTGTTGGGACCTACCTATGCTGACTGGTGAGAAGCAAATCAGGAAACTTTGAAATTCACTTTTGTTAATTGAAATCTTTCAGGTCTAATAAATCCACTTTTATGTTTCAAACTAGCTAGAAGAAAGCCACACAGAAGCATTTTTATACAATGAAAAGAGCTAAATGTTAAATCTGACAGGATTTTAGATGAACTCTTAAAAAAAAACAACAAACCTGCAAATAAAGTTAAAGTAGCCTCCAAGTACCAGTATGTCATATTACTTAGTATAAGACGAGTACTTACTAGTACTTCGCATGAATACATGGCCCTGGAGAGAGGGAAGTATTCGTTTATTATGCTGCGAAATTGTAGTTAAACCTCACGCTCTTTCTGGCAATAGACAGTCTTCACCACAGTAATAGTCCTCTGTCACAATAAAGTAGAAGGCTGCCTACTTTGTCTGTAAGATCCTCTGTATTTTCAGTAATTTCTCTCTTTGAACACCTAAGTACTTATTTACAAAGGTTCTCAAAGAACTTCACGTTTGGCACATCACCTTTTTAGCAGAAGAACTTCTAACCTAGATTTGGCTGCTCCTGTCTATCTCCAGTTGGAGCACTGGAAGTTGAGGATATCCACTGTAATGAGAGGTAGAAAACTGATATGCTAAAATTCAAACTTATGTCTACTTACTTTGAATTCCTGCCTAACAAAACACTTCTGTGGAAGAGACTGGAAGCTTTGTTCAGATAAAAAGAATTTATTTTTTAAAGGCTAATGCTTTAAAGGTTAATGCTTTAAAGATTCGGCCTGAAACATATAATAGCCAGTCAACCAAAAATCATAGGAATATCTCTCATTTGAAGGTCCTTATTTGAGATAATATTTATCATGCAATAGGCAATGTTTGACACTTTGAAGTAACTTGGAGCTCAGTTCACTAGTCTTACCAGACCACCCCTCCTCTCCCTTCCCTCCAACAGAACAGCTCTTTGGATGTCTTGTCTTTTCTCCCAGGCACTATTCCACTGTGACAGGGGAAGGAAAAGGAGTTCTCCTTTACAAGGAGAACTGAAACAATGAAATCGCTCTCTTCTGCTCAGGCAGCTTTCAGCCAAACTAAATCAAGTAGAGAGTAGGAGAGTAAAAACACTTCTACTGTATTTTCACTAAATACAGACAAGCATTGCTTACTAAATACAGACAAGGGAGATTCACCCTGTTCTCATCTGTGGCAACCAGCAGTATTTACTAACTTTTTCCCCCCCAATAAGTAGCGTAATTGATAAATAATCTGGTACTTAGACTTCTGCACATAAGACCTTGTTAACATGTGACTTTCTTCTACTAACTTTGCTACCAAGCATTAAAATTCTGAATGCCATGATACCTCAAAACTTCTGTCCTAGGGTTCCTATGACTGTTTTTTTTTCAAAATTAGAAATTTAGTTGCACAGAAAAGTTTGAAAAATTAGTTTTAAAAATCTCAAAGGACAATTATAAAAAATGTGTCACATGCGATTTCTTTAAAATCAGCATTTTTAAGCAAGTCTCAGCATTTTGAATATTTGACTTCAACAATATTGCTTAGCTGTACAGCGTAAGAAAATCATGTTTCTCTAGAACTAGCTCAATAGTTCATGTTTCAACACACATTTTAATTATTAACTAACACGGTTTGGGAATATAGGTCACCTAAGTTTCTCGTTTTATTAAAAAAAAAAATACAAGATTCTGATATGCCTAATATAGAAATAAAGTCTTACCCCTATGAAATAATTATTTCATCAAGTTTTTGGCTGAAGCAGCAAAAATCTGTTTCTCTCCCTGTGGTACTGTTGCACGTGTATACCCACCCACTTAAGAATGCAAGATCCCCTTGCTTATCCCCACTGTCAGTGGACAGAAAGTGTAGAAAGTAGACGGAGCTGATGTCACGGATGAGGTCACAGCCAGGAAGGGCTAACTCGCCAGAGGGCCAAAGGGCACACGAGGCCGAGGGGCGACACGCCACCTCTCCCGGCGCTGTTCGTGGGGCTGAGATTTCTGCAGCAGCGACATCAGCACCCGCAACAGATGCAAAAGGAGGGGGAAAAAAATAAAAGAGATACACAATTTACTCTTCCGTTAATTAGAAAGAAATATTCATTTTGCCGATTCTCCCTTACAAAAAAACCAAAAAAACCCCACAAAAACCCCCAAAAACAACCAAAACACAAAAAAAACCCCGAAACACTCAATGCACTTCCCACTGAACGTTGGAGAGCTGTAAATTATTAGTAGTTTGGACCTATGGCTCACAGTGCAGTGAGAGCAGTGGAAAAAATTAGCCAATTAAAACAAGTTTTAAAAAGGTCAAATAGCATTGTTTCCATGTAGAGAAAGAAAAGCACCAGCAGAAATTAAGCAACTTGCCCCTGAAATTGGACATGGGCCAAGAGCTAAGGTATGTCATCTTGTAGTCCAACATTATGTCTACATAGCTAGATCCTAGGGTACTTTTAAGCTCTCAGGACATGACACTCATCTAAGCTGCACCAGAGCTCCACATCAGCAGTATCAAACTTCCTTGGCACTTCAGTGTGCTCTTAGGGAAAGACATCCGGGTGTTATAGACAGAGATCAGAATAATATGACCTGTAGATGGGGGGAAAAAAAAAAGGCACTTCACAGTACAACTTTTCTGGAGACATTATTATCCTTCACTTGTTAGTAAGGTTTTATTCTTGTTTCATGCCATTAACATTTTCGAACTGCCACAGCAAGCTTCAAGAAATGTAGTACCAGTAACAAGCAAAACAATCTCCAATTTGAGCTTATTTATGTCCCAGAGTAATATCTCCTACTATAGGACCTAGGCAGAGCAATAGCAATTTATGTTCATTAAAAATGTCTCTGTGAAGTAATTTCTTTAGGTAGGGATGTTTTGGTGCCCTCCTCCCTCCCCCAGCCTCCATTTTCCCCTTCCCTTCCCTATTTTTAGCTCAGAATATCTGTAGACCACACCATAGCTTTTAAGAAAAAAATAATATAGCGTATGATTGAAATTGGTGGCAGAAATGTATGTATGGAGGGAGAATACCATCTACAATAAGCCGATTTAAGCAATCCTTTTGTAAAATTTACTTTTTCCTACTATCCCAACTACAGCCCTATATTTTGTGCAGAAGTTTATCCTCCTTGGATACTACCAAAAAAATTTTTTTTTTTTTTAAAAGCAAAATTTTACAGAGCAAGCTCACTGAGAAGAGAAACTGTACTTGTAACCTGCACCTGAATGGCTTCAAACAGCCTTTTAATGCACATTTGCTCAGCAAAGTGTTTTAAAAATAACCATTCCAACACAAAAGTACGCACTTCAAAAACTAACGTACATGTATTTATGGGAAAACCTTGGGTGACTAAAGGACAGCAACTTTTACTTTTAATGATATAAAGGGACTTTTCCTCTTAGATGACTGTTGAAATCAGGTGACTACTGGTACACATACAAGGATTATCAAGATTGTGGGCTTTTTTCATACTGGAGAACCAAGTTACAGTTTTCTGACACCACCAATGGCATTTTAGTTCACTTCCTGCAATCTTTATAAATGTAGAATACCAACCAGCTTGCTGAGTAAGGGATCCTGGTTTCTGAACATGTCCAGCACTACGCAAGACAAAAATTGCCCCAAACTTGAAACTTTTTTTAAAAAAAAAAAGATCATAAAATGAATCCTGATGTTTTGTGTGTCTCTTCTTTGGGAAGAGAAGCATAACATAAGATGGAGCAATGCAAGAGTTCAGGCTCTTACTAGCACTATGTTGATCAGATGTGAATTAAATTTTCTGTCTAAAAATAAAAAAATCTAATAAAACTTAAAGATACCTTATGAAAAGGAGATACTTGTTTCATTAGCTGATAGCCATAAACATGAGTCTCATTCACAGCTAAAGGTGTATTTCAGTTTCACAGCTCTAATAACCTAAAAATATAAACATCAGCATTTTATATAGTCCCTGGGGAGAGAAAGCTCATAAAAAAGCATTCCATCTGTTGCTCTACCTGCCCCAACGTTCACTGAGCTTCAAGCAAAATAGCATTTCTGTTTACAGAGGGAACCTCTTACTAAATTCACACTTGTCATAGAGTCTTCGTGAGAATTCTGGAGTCGGAATCACAGTGGGAGGTCACTGACTTCCACTAGCGTTTACACTGCTTTTTTTTTTTTTTTTAAGCACAAAACTCAAAATTGAGTTCTTTCCTGTCCTATACCATGCCCTAGGCAGATGAGGTCCATCTGTCGGGCTCAAAGACATCCACAATCAGCAAACATATTTGAGCTGACAAAAGGGTCAAGACTCAGGAGCAGAGTAATTCTCATGAAGGGACTGGAGCTCTGAATTTGCAGACACAGTTAAGGAAAAATTCTGGTGTCAAAGATTTGTGCTGCTGCCCCTGTGGGAAATAAGCCAAACTAATGAGGAAAAATATTGAAAAATATTCCATTCTGCCCTCTCTCCTGTGCATCCAGTTTTCTCTATTTCAGCCTATTAGTCTTCATTCTATGTCTCCTGCAGCGGCCTTTGTCAGCACATGAATAATTAATGTTAATAGTCTCATCAACTTCAGGGCATAGTGCAAGACTCATTGAGCAAATGTTGGTTGGGCTTGTCCTGCCTCATGATGAAGCCTTTTCTTTCACATAAAAGATCCCACAGAAGGAAAGCTGTGCTCTACTTCTTGGGTGTTGCCTGAATGTACAAATGCAATAACTGCAAGCATTACATGTAGTATCTCGTGGTATCTAAATGTGGCCAGATTGTCTATTAAACACGAACACTCAATGAATACCTAAGACAACACTGACTGGAGGCAATAGCTAGTTTTACTTCAATTCAATCTCTTTAAACCCATCCAATAGATTTTTGTTACTGTTTTGTAACAATGCATGGTATCATAATATCTATAATATCATGGTTACGTTACGTTGGCCAGTGATTACTTCAAAAATTTTAAATAGAAAAAACAGTAGAACTGTTTTAATCATGAAGTATTTCTACACACTCCCCAAACTGGTTTGTCCACTGAAGATGTCAGCACAAAACAGATGACTGGAGAGAACGTTAGATCCATTACTGGTGACTACTACTACTATTAACTCTCACTAGTGCCCTGTATTTGTTCTTCTTTTGAATCTATTCCTGAATCCATAATGGAAAACTAGAGTTACAGTGGATTTTCTCCTTTTGTCCATGACTGTAAATGAGGCACAGATAAAGTAAGCACCAAACCATACTTTTGATAAAGTCAGGTTGCAAGAGGCAAATATTACTAGTAAAAGAGATTAGTGAGATGTGCCTGGATAGATGGTTTCTAAGTCACAGCAAGCTTTCCTCCAAAGTGAAGTACAATTACGGTTAACTGTAACACCTAAAGTTCTGCTTAAGATGCTCATTTTAGGAAAATGTGACAAATGTAAATACCAACACAGTTGAATAAAATTCCATATTATTCCCCAAACTACTGTAAATCATACACATCCATCTTATCAGAATATCTAGAAGTGACAAAATGACAAGTTAGGAGTTTCATTGATTCTGACTCATGTAAAAAAAAAACCCAAAATAGATCTCTACTTAGACCTTCTGAGAAACAGTCAATTTACACTTGACCAAGATGAGAATGCACAAATAAAAAATTGCCCAAGCCTCCAGAATTTGAAAATGGAAGTAATTTAATTAAAAACCCAGACGTTTCAGAATGCATGGAATGAATAAAGTAATAATACATTTATGAAATATACTTAATGTAATACTATTGTGTCTTTATCCTTTTCACTTAGCATAAGCATAACATGACATCTAGGTATTACAAATCTATTAAATATGCTTGATAAATTATTTTGCTTTAAAATCTATGTGTACCATTGGTGATGTTCTTCAAGTAGTATTGCTGCATTCTTCACCATTGTGTAGAATGAGCAAAACCCTAAAGTAGATTTGAAATTGGTTTAAACTTGGAGCAAAATATGAAAACAATCTGACCAGATGGCTATCAACTGTAGCAAAAAGAGTAAATTCAGCAGAACAGTAGGAAATAATACATTAGCACACTTTTTGCATTAAACTGGAAAGTTCCTTGCAGTACGACACACAAGTATCAGATTAAGCATGCAATTCAATCGATTTCTGAACTTAAAACCTTAGTCAGGTTCTTTATTTTAACTTTGTGAGTCTTCACACAGTAACAGGAAGAACAAGACGAGACAAGCAACTGCTGGGCAGGAGCACTATCTGAAACAGGCTTGCACTCACTGCCTGCAGTTTGGATCAACGTTTGGATTCACAGCATTCTGTAAAAAGGGGGACGATCCAAGCTCCCACATCTACAGTGCATTATGATTCAGTTATGAACAGTCTGCTGTTCAACTTAACAAGTATCTTGCTGGTTGGAATCGCTCCTTCCCTCCATCAACCAGCCCACTATACAACACTCCATATATTTTGGTGACTTTTCTGGTAGGCTTTCATTGGGTAAACTTGACTTGGTTTAAAAATAATTGAGAGGTAGACCAGGAAATATATTAAAATTCACTTTACCTCCTTAGTATATAATGAATAATGAAAGCATTAGCTTTAAGGAAATTGTTTCATAGTCCACAACAGTGAATATTTACTAGGGATACTCAGAAGAATTTATTTGAGCAAGTGAACTGATAAATTTTAGTGAAGACAAGTGTGATATTTGGGGTTATACAATTAAAAGCAAACATATAGCATATTTAGCAAGTTGAAAACCTACTAGTTTGATGCATAAAATACACATTTGTTTTAGCAGTATTTTGTCATTTTTAAAACTATGCACCCACATCTACTTTTAATTGAAGTTCTAAACCTGCTTTTTAGTAAGTTTAACTAGTACCCATGGCACCAAAATGTAGAGGTTAAAAATATAAAACAATTTATGAAATAGCCTAAATAAACAACAACTTAGAAATAAACTCAAGCTTTACCCAGACATCTGGAAAAAATCCAGATATCCACAACTTCTCCCCCATCCCCAATCTAGCATCCCATTAAACGGAAGGCAACACAGAAAATTAAAACAAAGGAACTTCAAAGTAGATGGTCAGCAGGATGCTGGTTTGTTGTGGACTGGGCCATGAAAATGAAGTGGTTAGTATTTTTTAGCTATAATAACTGCAAAGATGATCATGCTTTCAGCTATTTGCATCTGGTTATAAGAGATATGAGCTTTGTATTTCTTGTTACTACTTATCACATACACCGCACTGGAATCTAGTGAAATGCAGTGCCTGTCTCACACATCGACTTTGAAAATGTTGAAGCAAACACATGACTTCCCACTCCGACTCCTAGAATGATACATTCACTCTAACACTCCTGTGAACTGCCCTCATAACTAACTAAATGAACAAGGGTCTTAAAACAGAGAATACTGGCACAGCACTGGTCCTGTAGCTTCCTTTCTGTTTTTCATGGCAGCCAAACACACTGTACAATACCTATCTTCAACATACCTCATGGTTTCTACAGACCAATAGACTCTATACCCACCCAAGGCAGCCTAGCAATCTGAAGTTATTTCCTTTCCGTTTCCCTGCAATACAAAGTAAGTGCCAGGCTGTCAGAATTTCCCTGTAAGGATGGGATTTTCCTCTGAAATACCATTTATTTAGATGAACAGAAAAAGTGACATAGTAGCACAAAGAGAAGAAAAATTATGCTAAATGGGTATATGGAAAAAATCTCCATGCTGAATGAGAACTGTAAGACTTTATTATGTCAGAGCACTTGTTCAAAATAGACTGTAAAGTATTTAAACACAACATGCTGACAGTCCAGGCAGGTCTAATAGAAAGAGACCAACAGAAGAGACCAGTGGAAGGAGAACAAGAGAGTAGGCAGTAAGCAAATTCAGAGATGGATAACAGGAACAGCAAAAGGAAGGTATCATAAAAAGAAAATATTGAACCATCCTAATTCTATAATAGTGCAAATGTCTTGTCTGCCCCCTGTTAGAATACTTGTAGAATTCTAGTACAAGCTTCTAAAACACTGCCATAAACGTTGCCATTTCCCCCCTACATTCATCTGCTGGTTAGGACATGCTGCCCAATTTCTATAAATCCACCTATACCTGTCTGGCAGATATATGGTCATTTCAAGTTAAGTCACACTAGTCTCACTTAATTTAGCAAGGTTATCACAGTCCTAAAATCCTGTGTGTTAATTTTGCACAGAAGGGAAAGTGGTTTCCAGTCAGGCATGTAGTGGTATAAGCAGTTTACCTAAAATCATATCTACTTATCTTAAAGAAAAGTCCTAAGTCAAGCAATGTTGATTTTGCAATTCCTCCTTTATGCAATACAATAAATAAAATGCTTCAAACCTCATGTAACACCACTGCTGTTGTGGATTACACGTTGTGATATTTTTCAGAAACTACCCATTGTGTCTGCGTGGATGATGTTAAACTCTGTATGCTCTTTTTTTTGGAAAGCAAATTGCATCCAAATTGCATCAGGTTAACAACACTTATAAATAAACAAAAAAATCTACAATTTACTGTTAATAGAAGACCAGCTGGCATCCTACTGTGGAGCTGAAGGTGCAGCATGCACTGACAGAGGCTGGTGACAGTTTGCTGACTCATTTTTCATTTACTTTATGGGTGTTTTTCAGCGTGAGGAGCTTGCAAGTTATGATGCAGCTATCTCTGTCCAAGTGCTACCTCACCCTCATAACAGAAATCAGTAATTAAAGTTTAATATGCAGCACTGAGACTATCTGCATCTCTCAAGGGGCCCACTAGAAGGAAATTAGCAAAGAATGATGCAAGTTTGCTAGAAGGATTTGATAGCCAATTCTAATTTCATCAGCTTTGATTGGGAAATTGAAAAGGCATCTCTGGGGGCACCAGCCATGTGTTTCCTGCAAGTTTCTGATTTAATTAAACAAGGCACATGGCAGATTTTGAAGTTACCCAATGTAAACCCCTGCAATCGCCATGGATTTGTCCTGCAGAAGCTCCCTGCTCTGCTTTGATAACCCAAACTTCCTTGCATAAAACACTGTCACACAAAGCCAAGCGGAAGAAGAGCAGACAGACAATTGAAATTATATGCTGATTAGATGCCAAGAGAAGATTGCTTCTAACGCTGTGCCATGCCAGCGACTGAACAAGATTAAAGCCCTTTTAGCTGAAACAAGAATCAGCTTGTAGCACCTTTAGGTTTTTGTGGAAGAGCAAGGGTTTTTTTTGAAAGGTTATTCAAAAGGTTCAAGTGTTTTGAAAGGTTATAGGCTTAAAGAAAGCTCATAATTTTCAAGAATACTTTACCAGATCTTTGAATTCTCATTGAGCTCAAGTTATGCCAGTTTCTTACCTGCATTATTTATGCTTTGTACTGCTACCAACCCATTTCTCTTGATGCAAACCAAACAATGCCAGCAAATTAGCTTTGTACCTTGCTAAGACTTGTTCCCACATTTTCCAGTGCTCTCAGTTTACAGTGTAGTAACCAGAGGGAATATTTCTGCATCTTTGGTATAGAATAGATACTTCAGAGATATAATTACAGGATATTTTCTGATCCGGCTAGCAAGAGAACAAAAAGGCTAGTTTAGACCTGTTTTACATTTCCATCTCTTGTAGCTCAGCCTCTGTTACTGACCACTCTCTGCTGCACATGACTGCAAGTGGCTATTTTAGTAGCAGAAGACTTTTACATATAATTTAAAAATCAGCCATTACTACAGCATGAAAGGGATGATGGCATCTTTTGGCTAGAATCTCTTTCACAAAATTTTTTTTTCTGCAATCAGAAGGTTTACATTTCTAGATTTCTGTTCCCTTCTCTGTATTTGGATGAAATCCAGTTATATTGCAGCTGTATTTTAGTCAAGCATGTAACACTGCTTAGAATATAGAGGAAGAAGCTGAAATAAAGAAGTGCAGCACAGCTTATAAACACAAGACTGACTTCTAATGTCCAACAGTCCAGCACACATTACTGCATCAGGTGCTGGAAAACAAACATTACTGCTGCTGGCCAGAGCAGCAGTTGCAGGAGCGACTGGTTTGAAAAGGAGCTCATATTTCTTGTGATGCAGATCCTTGGCTAGGAAAAGCCAATTGCTCATTTTACATCAAGAAAACTTCACACTCCCAAGTAGCTCCAGTAAGGAAGTTTCAGGTGTCAGCTGCTAATCTAAGCAAATCAATGTCATTTTGATTAGTGGTATGTGAATTTGAGGAAAAATTGCCAGGTTAGCACATTCACTTTCCTCTTGAAAGTCCCCATGTGTACAAGCTTATGTAAGCTTAATTAAAGTCAACAAAGTGCAATTTCTTTTTTAAAACTCCTTTTATTGGAGTCTAATTAATGATTATAGTCACCAGGGTAGGTTTTCCAAAAATCAACAAAAGACAGAGGGCCTTATGCCATTCTTTGTTTATAGTTATGGAAAATAAAACCATAGTCCAGAGAGAAAGCTTCAATTTTATTTGACACCTGACAATGAATATAGCTGTTTTATTTCTAGTGGGGTCACTAATTTTTATTTCAAATATAGAAGGCTTATGTCAATATCATTAGGACCAAATATCCCAGATAAATAGTAGCAGAACAAGAAAATTTTTTTGTTTTAACTTTTTTTTTAATAAAGAGAAATGCATGCTGTTTTGCTTCACTTTGTTCTGGTAAATGCCTCACCTTTTCAAATGTATTCTGACTGTAACACAGCTTGATTTGAAGGAGGCAGAGGAGAGAAATTTTTCATTTCAGACTTTTTCTCTGGCTGAGGAAAGGGGGAAAACTTAACTGTTTGTTTTAAAGAAAAGCTCTTTCTCCAGAAAAGCTCTTTTCCCCAAAGTTTCAAAATTGCAATAGAATTTATCCTTAAAGCAAGTTATTTTCTTCAAAAAACACTACTTATTTTGATAAAGAAGCTACTGCCTACCAGACGCAAAGAGCAAGGAAGATAACATAGAACGGTTAGAGTGGGAAGAGACCTTGAAGATCATCTAGTTCTGACGCCCCTGCTACGGCCAGGGACACCTTTCACTAGACTAGATTGCTCAAACCCCCATCCAACCTGGCCTTGAGAACTTCCAGGGATGGGGATGCTCTCAATCCATTCTCTTCCCAGGCTTTATTTGTGCTTAGGGTTGCCCTGAACCAGGTGCAGGACCTTGCACTTGGCCTTGCTGAACTTCATGAGGTTTGCACAGGTCCACCTCTCAAGCCTGTCCAAGTCCCTCTGGATGGCATTCCTTCCCTCCAGCATGTTGACTGCACCACACAGCTTGGTGTCGTCAGCAGACTTGCTGANTCATCAGCAGACTTGCTGAGGGTACACTCAATTGCACTATCCATGTGACAAAGATGTTAAACAGCACTTGTCCCAGTATCAACCCCTGAGGAACACGACTCATCACTGGTCACCACTTGGACATCAAGCCATTGACTGCAACTCTTTGACTGTGCCCATCCAACCAATTCCTTATCCACCGAGTGGTCCACCCATCAAATCCATGTGTCTCCAATTTAGAGACAAGGATGTCATGCGAGACAGTGTCCAATGCTTTGCACAAGCCCAGACAGATGACATCAGTTGCTCTTCCCTCATCTACCAATGCTGTAAAGTCATTGTAGAAGGCCATCACACTGATCTGGTTTAATTTGCCTAAACGTAAGCATTACACTGTATATTGAATCAGTGCATCTCAATCGTTCTTAACGCTTACTGAAGGAGGAAGCCTTTCCTAGTCAGTACCAGGCTGCAGAACTGTCCCGAGAACCTGAGGAATCTCCTCAGCATGCTTAAAGCATCAGGAGCTATGACTGGCAGCAATAAGTAATGAACGCATGAAGTGTTCCAAAAGACAAGTTTATCCTCTCCTTTAGGTCTTCGTATCTCTCCCTTTTTCACTGGTGGTGTTTTATTCTACTATATATCCTCCACTTTAGTCCCACAATTTAACTCTGCAGTATAGAGCACAGACCACAGTAGTCATTTGTATAGGTAGGGGAAAGTCTCAGGAGTTTATGATATTTAAAATATTTTTTCTCCTTGGCCCTGCACTTAAAGAGGATGTGTTTATAACACTCGCCTATAGACTCAAATTCTGCACCTTCCCTCTTATACCTGCCTAAGAATTTCTAGCCCAACTCAATTAAAAAAAGCTTGCATAGCATTACTTTTAATTTCCTCATCTTATCTCTTCTAGTTGCTTCAGCAATGATAGCATTATGTATTGCTAAGCCCCTAGTGCATTTGCAGGCTCTCAGAGTTGAGTAGCAAGCTGAGGGAGATGGCAAACTGCACCTAACTAGCCTGGGTACCCAGTGATCTGATTATCTTCAGGTACATGTGCTAGCTCCAGCGAGTATAGATGATTCATAGCTATCAAGCTAGAAATTTTGACCCCCCTCAAATGAAAGTTCAATAATTTTCCTTCCTCTCCCCCTTCATAACACAATATTTTTGAAACAGTTAATGTGCCAAAATAGATTTCTGCTGTGTGCTTGCTTTGCATAAATAAGCCACTTAAAAAATATTAGCCTATAAAATAGCTCTTGTCATTGTTCTAACTCTAAGAACCTTGCTAATCATTACACAGATTTATTTACACTGTGAGCCTTCAAGCTAGTGTAATTATCTCATTCTTCACCTTTGTATCAGGGCAACAGTGAAGGCATTAAGAGGTTAGCAGAACTCGCAATAATAGGTGGTCTTTCCTGTGACTTTTTTTCCCCCCTTCTGGTGAGACTTATATTGTCACTTAATATTACACTGTGTGGGGGGGTAATTTTATTATTACCTGCTTCAAGAATAGTTTTATGAAAGTGAAAAACTCCATATCCAGAAGAGTTCATTAAGGGTGCAGACATACTATTTAAACAGCAACATTATAATTATCCAAAGCTTGCTATTTCATATTTTTACTTAATATTGGTCGATATAAGCTAGAAAAGATTAGTGTAAAGCTATTTCGTGAAGAGCAAGATGACCCTTTGTGTTCAGAGCTGATCAATAACAACTTACAGTGTAAGAACGATGTCTTACTCCATGTTAACTTAATAGGAAATTGGGAGGAGCTGTACCACTGTCACCCATTGAACAAATAAGCTTAATGCTGAGGTATTAATAGTGTTTGAAATAGAACCCTTAAATTTTTTTCTGAAAACTTGCTAAAGTAAAGCTGAAGTTATAATATTGAGTCACCTGAAACTACAGAAAAACATGCAGCATTTTAAAAAAATGTTTTTCTTCCATTTAAGACTGAACAAAAATGGAATCACATATTGCTTGGAAGCTTTGTCTCATTTTTAGACTCTCATTTCTGCAATAAGCTTTTCATGCTTCCAGTGCAGCTGAAAACACATGCAGAACCAGAATTCTCTCTTGCTTAAGGTGTTTCCTTGCAGGCACCCAATAATCATTAGGCCGAAACAATCTGGTTCCTTTACAACAAAGTAGAGCCATCAGCAAGCCAGATCACACAAGAGAACCTGACCCATTGCCACTAATATTGTGTTGTCTATGGACAGCTCTAATACAGCATCATTACGCTACAGTGCCTAATCATTATGGTGACTACCACTACTGCTACAGGAGACTGGTTAACTTCTGCACATAACTGAAAGTCAGGATCATTCATTAATAAAACACAAAGATTATTCTCAGAGAGAGGAAGATCCTTTTCTGTATAAACAGTGAAATAAAGCCTTTACAAGCCTCCTGCTGTCGGGCACCATTTTGTGAAGATTACAACATCTGAGGCATTGGCATTGCAAAGACCTGGCACAAAATCTGACAATGAGCTACCGTACTGTGGGTGTCAGGAGTGATGTCAGACGTCAGCAAAACAGCATTCACCAGCTGGAGGCCCACAAATGCCAGTTTTAATTATAAACTTTATTTTCAAATAGACTTCACAGTTTATACAG
Organism: Arenaria interpres; assembly: GCA_013399435.1. Taxonomy (NCBI): domain Eukaryota; kingdom Metazoa; phylum Chordata; class Aves; order Charadriiformes; family Scolopacidae; genus Arenaria; species Arenaria interpres. The sequence continues at coordinate 350,209 of VXAK01008620.1, forward strand.
GATACACTTCATGCCATCAGAGCATTTGAGCACTGCACCGAAAAAATCAGTGGCATGTTATTTTCTTAAAAGTAGAGCAGTAAACATAACATGATACATTTTATTCAGTCAGAAAAAAAATAATCTTTCACGGTCAGTTTATCAAGGATTGGAGAAAGTATTATCCAGATGTGCAAGTAAAATGCCTCATGATTCCTTCTGTACAAGTAGCTCTTATCCTCTGCTCTACTTTTGCCTTTAGACTCATGATTATTATTTTTATACTTTTAGTTCCTACAACTTTAATGCTCTTAGTTCTATAAGTAATGCACATTCACCTAAATGTTTAAGTGTTTCTTTTAGGCTTGCCAGAGAGATTTTGCTCAGTTTTGCATACTTGATTCTATTGTACTCGCGCAACAATTCAGGAGGCAGAGAATACACGTGAAAAGAACTGGCCATTCAGTTTGTGATTTCATCCATGCTTTCAAATGTTCATTTGGCAGGTAACATTTTACTACTGCTCTAGACTTAATCCTTCTTTCCTCTGTTTTATAACCATCTATTTTCTTCCAAACCGTTGCTGCAGTACATTTAATTAAGGACTCCATTCTAAACTTTCTGTATTAACCTTAGGAAAGTCTTAAAAATGTTGATTCCTTCATATACTTGCATGGGGTCTGGCAGTGTTATTATGTGTATATATACCTATACATACATATGTATATAAAACTAAATATGCATTCTTTTGAAGCATCTTGGTAACACGCTTATGAGACTTTACAAACAACACATAAAAGCTTAGAAGGTATTATTTTCCTGATGTACTCCAATTAATTCTGATCCACCTGAAAACATCTGCCCCATGTGTTATCACAAATTATATAAATTCCTCCTTGCTACTGTAAGCTACGATGAAATTGCATGCAAAGCAGGCTACACAAGCTGTTTAGTAACTTTTAGAAACTAGAATCTGATGTCAAAAAAATTAAGCTGTTGTACCCATTTTTTTCCATAGATCAGAAAATGAGGCAGTGTTGTTCACCTACAGTGAACAGGTCTCCTGCATTAATTAACCACTTCTTAAACCAGCCATTAAGACTAATGGAGAAAATTCCACTGGAGATGAAAACTAGCTCACTACACAATAAAGCATCTGAGTGACAGACTTTTGATCTGCATTTAAAAAAATGGAGGAGGTATGAATGAAAGGACAGAGACACATCAGATATGTGCTGTCAAAAATCTCTCCTAGAACTTGCTTCACTTAATTCCTTTATAACACACTGACAGGGATGATGTATCATTTAATACTTTAAAAGATTCTTCAGTAAGCCAGAAAAGTGATAAGCAGTTCTTTTGACCCTGGCACCCAGAATAATTATGATTATCTGCACTATTTAGCCTGAAAGGAATCGGACACTGTTCATGGTCTGTTAGTTCAGCTATGATGTTTGATAATCTATATGCACAAGTCATTGAAGGTCACTCAACCTTAGAGTACTTCAAACACACTTAGTTAGCCTTTACTGAATAGTAAAGTGCAAGTGCCCCGCTTCTATTGCTATGACACTATTGAAAGACTGGAACTGCTGAAGGATGAAAATAATTTCATTTTATGTCCGCTACATAGAAAGATTTGAATAAACCCAATTGTTTGGCTGGACTGTAAATATGAAATACCTGCTGGGATATTGGAGAAGTGAAGACTAAGCAGAAGGAAAAAGAAGCTGAAGCAAATTAAGCTGATTCTGTGAAGTGTTACCAGAATTTCCCCTCCACCCACATGCAGAAAAGAACTGTAAAAGCATCCTTTAGCTATAACTTTGCCTCAGTTGACTAGCAAGGGCAACCATACTGGTTCTGTATAAACATTTTCAAAATATCGATTAAAATGCTAGGTCCTGGGTTGCATGATGAAAATATTTTATAAAATTGAAGTCACATGGGAATTTTACAGGCATTTTAAAACTATAAGAGATGTTGTTAAAAAAAATAATACAAGAAATAGATCACCAACCCACTATGGGGGTTGTTAAAATATAAGCAACACTTACATTTAAAAAACACAATGGATCATCTCTGCAGACCTACTCAAACTTACGGAAATTCAACTGGACTTCTGCCTGAAAGAGACACAGCCATAGCATCATCACACAGGGGAGTGAATAGGCACACCAAAAAAAACAAACAACCCTGCTTTTCAATGGGAAAGGGCTACTTGATTAGTCTATGCTCACCAAAAGGGATAATACATTGCCTGGCCCCTTTGGGGAGAAGATCCACTGATCTTTTAGAGATGACATCTCTTTTTCACTGTTACAAACGTACAGAAAGCATCAGACTTTGAGTGTGCACAAGAGTATCCATTCAAGACTAACTTTTACACTCTAGACTTGAAAAAATAAAATACAGAACCAAAGTTAAAAGATTACACCTAGTTCTCCACTACTGCAGTGATACAGCCTTCCAACTTTTTCAGAAATCAATATTCTCACACTTATTCAAAATTAGCATTAGAGAGGAGAGACTCAGTCCTCAGTATTGACTCGAGTCATCTCTGTGACTCGAACCTGTTTGTAAAAGCAAAAACTTCTAAATGTATAATCTCTTTACAAGTACACTATAATCTTTTAAGACTGTCACAGAAATACATTTTCTTTGCTACTGTATAATCTGCTTCTATGTGAAAAAAATCAGGGGAGGAAAGATGCAGACTGTGTCTGATTTTGAGAGACGTACCTAATTCTCTAGGTACTTTTTTTTTTTTAAGTTGCAATTTCTTATTTGGAAGTCATCTTTATTACGTGCACAGCTGCCAACTTGCAACATTTTTCATCCTTTTAGCCTTGCTGAACCAATGCTGAGATGAGAGCGAGTCTCTTCAGATTCTATATGTACCATCTCTAACAGCTTTGCTTACCAAATTTTAGGTACTGCAACCATTGTGGAGGATACATGAGAAGGCAGGTAGCTCTCAAATAGCCGTTATCTAGTGGCACAGCAAGAATTTAAACACAAACTCATTCTGAATAACTTGGAAGTGCTACTAAGAACACTCTGAAGATGTTTTTGCTTTTCTCCAAGACTTTAAAAGAGAGCAGCAGGTTAATAGTTCTTTGTTAGGTGTCCCTCCCCCGCCATCCCAAAGATGTTAAGCTTATAAAAATATCAGTCTTAGGATAAAATCCTGAGGTGTTTTTTTTTTTTTTAATTTATTTTCCTAATTCTGTCTACAGACTCAACATTTATTGTAAGGTTATTTATTTCTTATAAATAACCAAACAATACACACACAGTTCTGCTGAAGCTTTATGGTGGCAAGATGGTGTATTTAAATCAGAGGTTAAAAAAAAAATCAATACACAATTATTTTTTTATACATCTATGTTATTCAGTTTTCCTTTGGATTTCTCTATTAATCTTGAATTAATTTTCTTCATGCAATGGTTATAATGCCATTATTGGGTTATGTATCTGAAATACTTTAAAAAAGAAAGAGTATGAAGTATTTATAATATATTATAAGGAAATCTATATCCAGGTAACAGACCAAAGCTGCATATTTCATTTTTACAACCAAATAGGATTGCATATTCCTTAGTTTAGCACAAATAGATCATGCCATGGTAAAGAATGGTATAAAGAGCTGTCAGAGGAGTTGAGTATTTCACTCTTTTTTTTTGTCTATTTAAAGTGGTACATTTCCTGTTCTATCAAGTATTTGTGATCACCAAGGAAAATAGTAATGCCTCAGCATTTATCCCACAGTGGCCACCCTCACCATGTCTGCATTCTCAAGAAAACCCTTTTACTGAGCATAAGATCAGTAGCAGAGACTGCTCTTGAAAATTCAAGCTCATGTACTTCTTGTACTCATGACAACAACTTTCCAGTCAATCACTTTAAAATAGGGTTGGAAATAGAGGTTATGCAGCTTCATATAACTCTTCTTTTCATCATACAAAACCAGTATTTTTTTTCTTCATAGTAGAATAAAGAAGGAGCAAGTTCACCAGCAAGTACTCCTCTGGAACTGGTCTCTGCTTGTCACTACTGGTCCACAATGCAGCTTCCTAATATTTAGTGAATGGCTCATCGATATATTGAGTTTTCTTAAAGTATTACTATTGTTGATTTTCTTGATTTTGAAGGGTTTCACACCTGGCACAGAAAATAGACTGTTCCACCCCAAGTTTCAGTCACTGCAAATAAAGACTGTAACCTGTAATGAATAGTCCTTGAAGACTAAAAGACTTTTTCCCCCAAACTTAGGATGAAGAAAGAAGAGGCTTTTAATCTGCCTATACCCATTCTACAGCCTTTATCTGAAGCTTGATGCTGCTTTTCCCTCCTCATTCTTGTTCACTGGTAGTCTTCCTCAGTTATCCTCTCCCATAAAGTTCCTTAGCATCAAGGAATAATAAAAATGATAGAAGTCAACTGTAAGATACCAAAACCAAAAACGTACCTCAGCACAAAGAAGACAATTCTGCTATCCTTGCACAGGTCTAAATTCAAATCAGTTTGAGATCTTCAGTAGGATTATTTTCTCATAATTATTTTCCTCTCACGTTATAAAGGAATGTGGCTTTTAAATTCTTGCTGTTTATTAAGCACTACTGCTAGTTTTAAAATGTGTATACAGAAATTGTTAGATCACATAGGTCCCAAAAATTCCCTTTTATGGTACCAAGAAACAGAGAGTTCTATGACAGCAAGTTTACTCTGGGCATCTTTTTTCCTCAACTACCCCAAATGATGAGTAAAAGGTCCAGAAGGTACAATGGCCACAGAAAACACTGTGATGTTTATCATATGATGGAACAGGAGACAGATTTGCTTAAACACAGCTTTGTTTAAGCAACAAACTCTTCATGCAAAGTGTTATAACCCCATAATTGCTCTAGTACCTTATTTCTCAAACAAACTTCAGCTTGAATATCACCAAACAACTTCAATTGTTGACAGGGAACCAAGCCAGAGCGATTAGAAACACGAATAAAAGGAACTAAGGGGGGAAATAATATCAGAAACTGAGTCAATATCAGTGAGAACTAGGGCTGTCAGCAGCAGAGACAAAACGAAAACAGAACCTAAAACAATGAAGAAAACACTCAGTTCAGAGTAGTAAAACATTTGTGCTACAGATACTATGAAAGAGTTCAGATTTACGCGGAGAACTTGATTTACAGTCATAACTGCATAAGGTTTACAGGCACCATGGAGAACAAACCGACTGGATAAAAGACAGACGTGGTCTTTAGTTTCAGGTTCCAGGCCATTCAGTCATTCATCCTATAAAAAGTATGAGGCGTAGAGTATGTGGAGTTTTTTTCTTGTTACTGTGATGCTCTACACGAGGAAGATTTGTAAAGATAAGATTCTTATAACAGATTATAATTTAAAGGAAAACCCAAAATGTTTGTACACAAGCCTTCCTAACTTCCTACATAATGAACTGTATTTCTAACACACACGACCCTCTCAAAGCAAAACAAGTGAATACTGTCCTTTGAGAATGACAAAACTCCTGGAAAAAAAACCAGCCTTTGCTGCATTTGCTATTTCACCCACTTAGGAGCAAATCTCAATTTATTTCTAACACACTGCCAATTTCCTTATCAGATGTTTCTGGTTATTAACCTCTTAGCTTATTTAAGAACTTTGCCATTCAATTGCTTCTTCACTCTTTGCAACAATACTTCATGTGGCTTATTACTGGAATTAATGATCACTTTTTAAAAAAGGATTTGGCAATTATTTGTGAGTTTTGACTAAGCAGTCAGCATGCAACAGGGCTGAATTTAGACTGTCAGACAGTTGCATGTTTTTTCATTAAATTTCATAGGAAGCAGACCGGAAGCCTGATTATCAAGACTTATTCTGATAGTCTGAACTCACTACCCGTCTTGTATTTCAAAAATGGCAACAAGTTTTAGCCAGTGTTGGTATCAAATAGACTCTGAACTAGAACAGACAATGAACAGGGTAACAGAGAAGCCTATATATGTTTGACGTCAATTACAGAGAATCTTCTTTCCTTCTTCTTGATTAACAACGGGGTTAGGAAAATTCAAAATCATGACCTGGCCTTATACTGCAGCAATTGCTCTCCCGTAAGCACAGACAGCTAGGTAGGCACACTGTACCATTTCGCACTCAGAGCTCTGTTTTACCCTGGCATATTTTCCATTATTCTCCTAAACTCCAGACAGGCTGACCTACAGTTTTAAGAGAAAGACACTTTCAGTTTGCATTTGTGGCTAACAAAAGGCTGTCTCTCTGCACAGTACCACAGAAAAAATTGTCCTGCTTTTTCCCTTATAGAAGTGTTAGCAACAAACCCTGTCAACAAAAATTGCCTGGTTATTGCTAGCAGCACAGGCACACTCGTGTTTCACTTTGCTGAGGGGCCTGCCACATAGCAGCAGAACTGAAATCTTGTTTTTGCCAGCGGGGGGGAAGGAGGGCTGTCATGCCACATGGCACTTGGAACTGCTGCCACACACAAGCCATTTACATCTTGCAAGTTAAACCACATTTTAATGTAAACACAAGTGTAGGTGGTGAGTTTCTTCTCCCCCATCTAGCTGAAATGACACAGACATCTTTCAGTCATAAACCAGTCAGTGATTTAGTGACTCTAAGTCCTTCAGAGCATGTCACAATGTCATAGGTTCAAGAAGTTGCCTTTAACACCAGTAAATGGATACCAGTAACTGCCCAAACAGAAGCATGCTTTGGGTATTCCTTAAGGCAGCAAACACACGGACTATGCTGTAGTCAGGACACAAGCTCCAAGTACCTCCAGTATGACTAACGGGCAGATTCACTATGCCTGTCAGTAAGGAGGTATCTTTCAATGCTTTTATCACCATTTTGATCTGAGCTATATTAGTGCTTCTAAACTCTTGCAGGTAGCTTACGGAAAATCTTACCTGCATTCACTGATAGGAACTCAACACTTACATGACAAAAGTCCAGTGAACTAGGAAATTAAGAATCTGTAATATTCAATATGACAAGAGTTTTCTAAATGGTTCTTATTCCTGGAAACTTGTTAACCTTAACTTCTCTTAATTGAGAAAGAGGGAAGGAAAAGAACCCTACAAAACATTCCTCTTAACAGAAATTACCCACTACCCAGCTTTTGGGTTTTTTAATAATGAGCTACCTCTAGCACTCCCAGCACATCTGCTTCCTGCTGCTCTTGATATATAATGCTTTTATTCATTTCCAGGTCCATGAACTTTCCGACCATGATGTGACAACTGTTTCCAGGCAAATGAACCCTCAGTTTTTCAAACTGTATGGAAATATCGAGATAGATGCATTTTTCACACTAAAATAATTTCTTTCTAATATTGCTAAAACTCACCCACTTGCTGTAAGTGTAGTTTCAGTAACTGGTGATACATGAGGAATCTCACCAACCAGTACATTTAAATTATTTACCATCCATAGTGCAATTGCTGTTTTCAGGGTAAGAGAAATGAACTAGCTCAATATTATTGAAATCCTCCCAGATGGGGAGAATCAAGTAGCTCATTGAGATTACATGTCAATAGCAACTTAATGATCATCATTATTTCACTGGAGTCTCTACTATATCCTATAGGTTTTATTTTTCACACATGTGCCACACACTTTAGAAATAAATAAATAAATACATCAAAAAGGCAGGATTAATTGTTTCCTGAACAACTCTACCCCAAACCTGTGAAGACTTTTTCAATTCAATTGTGTCAAGAAAGACACAGGTCAGATAAACCACCACAAGTTTCTGTTCATAGAGTGAAGTCAGCCAGTCCTTAAAACATTCAGAGTTTCAGGCCCTTACTAACTGCTTTGTGACTTTTGAAATTTAGGCACTTTTCTTCACTGACAGCTGACACTGCGGACAACAAGCCCAGCAAAGCAAAGAGGCACATACGCTTGTTCAATGGCAGTCCGTCAGCTGTGCTGTTTTCTCCGGGGACAGCAGCGTAGACCTGTAATTTTTTAAGCCCCTGACAGTTACAGAAGGTCTATGCTTCTCCTGCTTCCTCTGGCAGAAATAAGACCTTTAAGAATGGACAAAAGGAAAAAAGAGTTCTATATCCTTCTAGGTTGATTAATCAATACTTAATTATTTAGAAGCTCTAAATGGCTATCTTTGGCTGGCACACGGACAAAACATGTTATCATCTGTCAATAAAGGCCAGCAAGTCAGATTGCAAGCATGTAGCAGGGCATTGCTGTGTAGAAAAAAAGAGTTTACTCCATTTGCTGCACTTCACCATTTCATTTCATCAAAGGTGTTTATGTCACGCTTAATGAGACAAGGGACAGCAGAGGCCTCAACGGCAGGTCTTAGACAGCACTGTCTGATAACTGTGGAAAACTGGGAATAAACACTCCTTTGCAGAAACCATTTTTTAAAGCCCTAATAAAGTAATCATAGACCTTAGAAGAAATTGGTTAATTGGATCATCCACATTTTGTTCCGGGAGTAAGAAGTGTATTCCTATGATTAATTCATTAGAGTGTGTTTTTACTGAAGTTAATTTGATAGTTCTGAATCAAGGCATCAGTCACTGGGTGGCTATTGTGCTTCTGCAGAAATTATGTACTAAAGCCTCCCAACCTTTCTGCCTTGCTAAAGTTGCCTCAAATTATCTGTTCCTCTGGATGTAACAGGGATGTTGTTGATTCAGCCAGTGGCCAGCACGGGCATCGCTCCCCAGAGCTCTGAGTAAGGGCAGCGGCTGTTGAATCATAGCAGTCCTTCTGAATCAATGGGAATACCTGGCATATCTAAAATGGTGTGCCAAGTTTTTCCAGCTCCCTTTTAAATCTCCCAAAGCAGTGAATGAGCTTTCTTCTGTATTTGCTTCTATGCGAAAGGCTTAGAGAAATGGCACAAGCCTCCCTCTAGTCAATAGCTACTAAAAGAAACAGGACTGCTTCACAAGCCCAGACAAAGTTCCAGTTCAGATATTCCACCAACATTTTTCCCAGACATTTTGTGCTCATTTGGTTCCAAATGGATAGCAACTGATCTTCTGCTCCGACAGCCTCCCTCACCCGCTAGTGAATCCATCTACAGGCTTTTAGGAACATGGTATCATATACATATTTGTACTCCTAGCAGAATTGCCATCAGTAAATACTGCTAAAGACTGTATATGAGAAATTGGCTGCTTAGCAGCTGTGTGAATGTCTACAGACACTGGGTACTTGTGATTCACACAAATGAGAGAACGTGAAATTACATTTCACTGAGGGAAAGAAAACTGAAATCTTTTACTGTCCACCTCAAACAAGATTATGATACCCTTTCCAGAAAGCATTCTCTAAATAATAATGTATTATACCTTCAGAGATCTCTAGATAAAAACTACTAAATGAAAATATTAGTTATAATACAGTACTTCTCAAAGGCCCATGCTGAAATTTATTATTTACTGTACTAGGTACTGTATAAGTACATAGCTAGAAACCATCTTTGCCTCGAGAAAACCTGTCTCTAGACTGGGCTGCTGGGAAAAATCAACAAATACAGATAAGATAAGGATAAAGCAAACTTAAGGACTTCTTTCATCATGGTTATTCTAGCTCTGACTCTCTCGTGTTCCACGGGAGCCATAAATCTTTAACCCTATGAAGTAGTAAGAAGCTAGGGTTAACCAAATTATTTATTAATCCTTAAATCAAATTATAAGAATAGAAATATATTTATCTTTCTACATAATTTTCATTCTTGAGATCTACAGTGTTCTGAACACAGAAAAGTTTTCTTTTACAGACTTGTGTTGGACAGGCAAACTTCCCATTGCTCTCTCAATTTATCTACTTGTTTAAATAAGCAGTAATAATTAAATGCATACACATGCTTGAATGATAAATTTTAGTAATAAGTGCACTGGGACTTACTATGACCTTATCAAGTGGGGTTAGCCAGTCATTAATTCAGATAACGCAATTTATTATCATAATCTTTTGCTTATACTATTGTTGGGCATACCATTTATCCTAATTTGCATATGCAGATTGATATGCAATCATTTAATTAATGCTTTTTTCTTAATCCCATCAAGATTAACACTTTGTCTTAAAGTTCTATCCAACATATTTGCAACTTCTAATGTGTTATTCTAATATTATTATGGGTGAATTATAATGAACAAAGCACACTAATTTGAGTGTACTATATTCTAGATAAGAAACTAGACCAATAAGGTATATATATAATTCTCTTTCTCCACATATAGATACTTGTAGTTGTTGGGAACACTGCAGTTCCTGTGTACATAGCACGAACGTTTCAGGCAAGCATTTTGGGGACATCTATGACCCCCGACTGTCATTACTGCTGTATAGATGCTGTGCAGTGAGACTTCACAGCATGGTCATACTGGCTGGGTAGGGCTGGAAGACAGTTTAGTCACTGTCACCTCACGCATTAGTGAAGAGGTTCTTTGTCACAAGATAACACTAGCAGCATCAAAAGAAATCCTTAGAATAATCTTAAAAGGAAATAGCATAAATGCAGATTAATGAGAAGATAAAAACGATTTTAAAGCCAGATCTAATGACAGTTTAGCACCTTTGACATCACCAACAAGTATTAACCTTTCCTATTTTCCAGAAAGATACACAGCGGCAGGATGAACCATTCATTAATACTTAAAAAACGATGACTCGCAGAAAGCAGCCACTTGAAACTGTTTACTAGATACAGATTAGGAACAGATCTATCACATTAATTCACATGCGATGTTCAACCAAATCATACTCTTGATTCTAATATTTGCAGTAATTCAACCTAGTGCCATCTTCATTTTATATATAGTCCATGCACACACACAGTATTTGAATGCAGGGCAAGTAATTACACTTCATTCACAAAATTATGAATGAATGTGTAGCAAGCAGATTTTATAACTGCTGCTAGTCAAACTCAGATTATGTTAATTTGCTAAAACTGCTGAACAGACATTAGGTAGAAATTTTAGTAATCAAAAGTCTAAACAGATAACTATGTAATTAATATGAAAATCAAATTTACTTTACTCTTATATTGGAAAGGAAATTTTAGTTTTAAAACTATCGGTATAAGAGAATTAATAATTAAAAACATTTCCTGAAGTTTTCCTACAGATGTTTCCTTATAGTTTTTTACTTAAGAAAAATAAAGTTTGACTGTATTATTTGGTTTCCTACATCACCATAAAATAGAATAAGCAGTTGAAACCATCCGTTTCATTGTGCATTTATATCTGAGTAACTGAATTCAAGATTTGACCCATGTGAGTGTATGCAAGAGGAAATATATCAAGCATCAAAAGATATCAGGCATCTTAATTAGGCCATGAGGATTTATCAGTGATGAGTAGCTTTTCATCAAGAAAGTAAATATACATTATGTCCCTAGTTCTTCAAAACCTGGTCTGGAGATGCCTAAGGTAATAGATTTGGGCCACTATGTTTTATTCATGACTTATTTAGAGCTGGTGTTATTTTCTGAAGGAAAAAAACTATTCTAAGTTTGAATAATTACTATATTGCTCTGATCTTTTGCTGTCATTAGCCAGCTGTGTTAATATTGAGGACTTCAACTTCACTCGGCTCCTCCTCCCCACCCACCCCCATCATATACCCCCCCGGGTTCAGAGGACTCCTGTTCTCCTTGTTTTTCTCAGACCATTTCTCAAACTCATCAACTCTTTCTATCAAATCAAGGCTTCATCATAATTTCAGTCAGCTAGAGGAACAGAGGATGTGTAGATCACTTTGACGTGGAGACAAGTACCACTGTCTGTGACTCCCACCTGAATACATTTTTGTTAGACTTTGTTTTCAGTTTTACTACTTCTATCAGCCATGTGTGTTCTCCATTCTGAGCTAGCATTATCCAAGAAGTACATTTATTTTTTAATTAAGCCATCTGCTGATACTGTGTCTACTTCAACGGCACTCTGAGCAGGCTGCTCGGTTGTAAGATTCTGAAGACTGGGTAGCATGGGTGCTGCATTCTCAATATATTTTAAATATGTTTACACTATTGTATAGAAGCAAAAAGAACTGAGAACAGCAGTGTGGTATTGCAGAATACCTTTGCTTTGGAGGTATAGGACGGTGTACAATTTTCTCTCAATCTATGTTGAAGAAAATTGTCTTGTGACATCTGGAAGAAACTTTCAACAGCACTGGTATTATTTTAACAGTGTTTCTTACTCAGTACATAGTCCAACAAAAAAATTCAAGTGAGAGCACACACACACATATATACCCCATATGGCTTTGGTAGGGGAGAACTTAATTCCACGGACATGAATCTTGCACCAAATTATAGTCAATTTTGAGTTAAACTGTGTCATTCTTCCTTCTTTCATGTCTATTTTTATAAGCACCAAATACTACTCAAAAGAATGCTCAGCACTCATATGTCTAGTTCAACCTGCTGTTGTAGGAGAGATGAGTAAAGAATACCTCCATCATCTGGGCAACAACAGTGCTTTCTATTTAACTTTGCAACTCTCATGCACTGTGCGGAGAGACCTTGAGTTCAGAGAGGTGTTGGTGTTAAACAAATTGATCCAATGCCTGGGAGTTGTGCTGTATTTCTCATGATGTTTGTTCTCTACAGGGTGTTCCAAGTCCATGAGCCCTGCTGTACCTGCACTCACTCCCCGTTTCTGCACTCCGCTCCGCATTATTCTGGAGTTTGAAAAGATTTACCACCCTAGTCGTAATAGCATAAGTGTGCTGGACCAGAACACGCCCGGCACACACAAATAAGCCTCCTATTAGCACCACCACTAGTAAGGGTGATGCAGAGGCATCTGAGACACCACAGCAGTGTCTGCAGTGCAGACACATGAGCAATTAGCTCCTGTTCTGCAGAAGCCAATATAAGTCTTTGCTTATTAGCACCAATTTCACCTCAGCCATGTCAAAACAAGTCAGCTCGATGCTTCCTCCTGCTGGACTCCAACCAGCACAGAGCTCCCCAGCCGCTGCCAAAAGGATCCTCAGCATCTGTACTAGTGGCATTGATTCTGTGCTCACAGTAGCTCAACTACCAATTTACGTTGGACAATTAAATTCTGTTTGCATCTAAATGGCAATGAAACCCTTTCCATTGAACCTAGAAATACAGTGTATAGCATACAAACTGGATTTAGAAAGGTTGATGAACACTTTTTTGATCCAAGCACATGAAAAATCCTACTGATTAGCATCTTTTAGCATAAGATACAAGAAAAAGAAAATTGAGAACACCTAGATATAGATCAAACTCCTCCACAGGACATGATGCCATACTGAACAAGAATGAAAAGGACACATTTTCTACAGTGGAGTATTGATCTTTTTTATGTTAACTGCAAGCTTTAATTAAAATTTCAGATACCATTATCATGCCACATGATTAAAAAGGAAGAAGTACTCAAGTTTAGAGAAGATACAAGTTTTATGGCTTGTTTCTTTGTTTCTGTTTTAAGTAGGAGCAGGGAAATCCCTTAGAAGTGGAGGGACATTTCCAACCGCAGGAATTTTAAGATGGTTCTTCTATTATCCTGAAAAAAAATTTAAAATTTGTTCCATAAAATCCAGTTTGCTAAGTTTCTCAGCTTTATGCCAGGTTGACCGCAAAGAATCTAGTCTCTTCTTTCATCCTCTCAGTCTGAAATGGCTGTAAATCCTTTTTTCCTTTCTGCATCCTGAGAAGTTTATACTACCCCTTTGCAGTATGTTTTATTTTACTGCCCTGTGATGGATTTTCCCTTTACAGCCATGTTTCTTTTCCACTTTTTATAATGGGAGGAAAAAAAACTTTTCCCTGGGCTGCTTTTTTTAGCATGGGAAGATCTTCTGTATCTCCTAGCATACTCAGTAGGTAACAGTCCAGTAGCAAAATTGAGTTTTAGTGTCAGGCCCAGACTCTGCCACTAACAGTTAGGAAATGCTTACGTTCCCTTTCTGTTTTTCACTTTTTCCAATATGTTCAATTTGTTTCTCAAAATACTTGAAACCTAAGTGTCACAAAAATTCATGAGAAAGCTCTTATTTCAAACCGTATTTACTCATTTGAAAGGATACATGACAAAGTTTGTCTCAAGTCCAATATAAACTGTCAAAGCAGAACGTGGATCAACCACACTGAGCTGTAGGCTCTGCCTAGAGGACCACATTGGGCTACCTGGCAGCCCCGAGCAATTTGGCCACCGTGCTCTACAGCAGAATTACAGGAACTTTAATGCATGACCCAGATGGGTCCATACTGAAGTCACAACAGGCTGTTTCACCCCTTCCTCCTCCAAAAGACAACCATTTCTTTCCTTTAACTACACAGTGAACTTAAACTCTGAATGTGTGTCTGCTGAATCACAACAAAATTAAATTTCTGAAGAACCCTAAAGCAGAAAAAAAAAATAATAAACTTCCCATCCTTGCCATACACACAGGACTGGTTCCTACCATAACAACAGATTGCCAAATACTACAATCTGAATTAAAATTAGCAATTTGCTATGATAAGATGACAGAGCAGCCTTTCACAAAACACAAAAAACCCAACAAAAAAACCTTGAAAATAAATGGAAGATCAAGTTTGGCTAAAAAATCGAAACCGGAGGTTTGTTAACAATCCTCAAATTGTTTGAATTCAATTTGAGATCAAAAGCATGAACGTTTTCTCTGATATATATATTTTTTCATACATAATATATACATAGCTGAACCCCTTTATCTATAGAAAGAGCTATAGCAAAAGCAGGCACTCATTTCTGCAGCTCTGTCAACAAGCAAGTTTCTCCTCAGCAGTGTATATATTACAGAAGAGTTTCTATTTTATTGCCCAAAGAGTGTGGGTTCAGAGAAATAATTTCAAAGGCAGAATGTTGTCTTTCCCCCTCTCCCAAGAAGCTACTGAAGCCAGGAGGCAAGGCAAGGATCAAAGCTCACTGCTTAACTGGAAGAATATGACAGTACAGGGCACAGCAGTTTGGCAACTGTGACATGAGTGAAAATTAAAAAACACTTTTTCTGTCAATTATTGCCTTTGGCTAGCATGCACAGAGAGTTGGGCAAATGTATTAGTATTTGGGATCAATGCAAGTGGTTTTGGAGTTTGCTGGTGTTATTTCTGTGATTCTGCCTAGGAACCAGGAGACTTTTCTGCCAGGACTACACACACACAGAAGAAACAAAGCAGTTTAATGCAGCGATGTGATGCAGCGACCTGGCCCACAGGAGCATGCCCTGCATCCTCACAGCTATACACACCACATAGGAACAAGTCCAAGCACAGAGGAGGCAACCTGAACTCAAGCATCAGCACACCCAGGCCACGTGCAGCACAACTACACAGCATGAAACTCTCCATCTAGGGAGGGAGGAGAGGCTGGAAGCCAAGTGTGGTGGGCAGCAATCTGCCACCAGCACCAAGCCTGGGGAAGGGGGAGGACAGGTCTTCACTGAAGTGTTTGTTCCTCAGTACCTGACTCAGCCATCAGAAGTGTGCTAAATGGCAGCAAATTAAGCAAAACTTCCCGAGAGTGCTTGCTCACAAATGCAGCTTTTAAATTGGAGATGTAAAAAGAGTGATTCTGAGACTGTTGCTAATTTTATTTTCACCCTTTAATGGGGTTCTTTTTCCAGTACTTCCTTAGTTGTATACATTTTCTCCTCCCAAGCTTTAGGGAATTTTTTTTAAGCTGATAATGTTAATCTGACCAGTCCTTTGTGTGGAGATACTGAAACACTGTTTTTCTGAGTTGCTTGCAGACACTGCTATTATTAAAAAACTCAATAAAAATAGTAAGTTTTACCAAGAAGCTAAGCAGAAGAAAAATCTGCTTAGTGAAAGCATCAATTAAAGCCTGTTCAACCAGCAAGGACAGGTGGCTGCTAATAATTGGAATTTCCTTGAAAATACCTGGCTAGCATCTTCCCACTGATAACTTAGTGCAGTGCACATCATTTTCAGCATGCATGCCCTTATCAACATGAGATGGCTCCACTGTGGCATAATTTGTATCACCACATAATGCGGTTAGTGGAGGTATGGCTGATAAATGAATACTCATAACCATAGCCATACAATGCAATTTATGGTAGTTTGAGAAATATGTTCGCTGGCATTTACAGATTTTAATGATTGATGCACAAACAATCTGAAAACGTGGACAACACATTGTAGATGAGTTACTTGCAACAATTGTTTCATTGCAATTGCAGCATCTTCAAACACATGAAGTGATAATATGAGTAGTAAGTGAATTTTACATCCAATTCTTAGAGCTGGAATTCACAAAAAAGCTGCCAGCTGTGTTGAAAATACTTTAAAGACCTTAAACCATTTGATATTTCTTTAAAAATTCCTCCTTAAAACCAAAAACAAAAGTTTAACTTTTTTCTTTTGATCTGCATAGATTTTCATTTCTCTTTAATTCAAATGGGCTCCTTTCAACTTTGAAAGATATGCAAGTGCTTGTATGTATACAGAACATATAAAATATATATTAGCTTGTCTGTAGGCTTCAAAAAGAGCTTTAATTTGCTGCTGACTGAGGGGATTGCCTTTAGTAGGTTGAGAAGAGTGGCAAATGTGACAGCTTGCACATTTGGGCTCGGGAAAGAGGATTTAGAGAGGGAAATAAACAGATGTGGGATCAAGTTGCTGAAGCCAGTGATCTTCCCTTCCTCTTGCCCTCCAGCCAGTGCATTAGGCTAGGGAGGATGCAGTCCCCTGTCCACTACAGGTAAAAGGCAGATCAAACCTGACCTCCCCTGGGCAGGGACAGGAGGTCTTTCTGACACCACCACATCAGCTCATCTCTCAGACCACCCAGATCTCATACCCCTTCTGACCATATGTTGGTTCATACTTCTAGCTGAGGTGTGCCTGCAGGCAGAAAATGCAGGCAGAGCAAGATGCCCAACTAGCACTCCACCCTGTAAGGAGGACACAAATAGGTCACACCAGCTCCGTGCTCCTCAGGTAGACACTGAGCACAGCTATCACAGCCAAGACAGGCACTAGATCACATTCACAGGACTTTAACAAGAGCCGAGTGAAGAGAAGATCAAGCACAGGGAACCAGACTCAGCAGCCTGCATACTTCTTTCTTCACTAAATGAACTCAGGTATACAACTGAAGGGTGACTAACTGATTTTCTCCTGCTTCTTTACTTTCCAACTCAAAATCTACAATTTTTTAAAAAGAAATCAATTCAGTCTTCTGAGCATGAATTAAACTCAAGCCACTAAGTGTTTTACATTTTACATTATTGGTAGTTGCAAATCCACATAAAGATAAAATACAGTTCTCAAAGTTTTGTATTGTCAAGGTCATACATTCAACATTAGTAATTATGATTCACTTTGGGATAAAATTGCATTATTTTAATGTTGCTATCTTTTTTTCCCCTCTCTACAGCATGAAGATTTACTCAACTATTTCAGTGGCCGTTAATGATAGCTGTTCTTTCAATAAGAAATAATGTACTTACATAATCCATCTAATGTGTACTAGAGACACTAAGTAAATCATTATCTGATGTACAGGACCATTATCACTGTGTGCCATAACAATCAGACTAATGAGGCTTTCCTCTTGCCTCCTCTCTTCACTGCCACCAGCAATGTACTTTTGTTTACCGAGTTTCTCTATGCTGATTGTGTGTTGCAATTACAATCCATTCTTTTCCCATAGTACACTATTTATATCAGTAGCTGATAAATAGAGAAAGGGCATTTCTGTTCTTAAGGCACAAGGAGCATCTTGGATAACCCGGGTTTAAATGCATTTCCTGTACTGGCCTGGGCAAAATCATTAAAGGTTTTGGTACCTCCTTGCTTATTTTATATGACACACTTCGAGGGCTCAATATTGTCAAACACAAACATGCAAAGTAGGAAGGCAGTACAATGCAAGGCCCAGACATGAACCAGGACCTTCCCAGTCTACCTAAAATCCCAGCTATCTTAGAACTTGCTCTAAGTACAATATGGTCTTTATAGACTCATCTTTCATTAAAATATCATGAAAGAAGGGTATCTTCACCGTTTTCTCCACTACAATAACTGACTCGTATTATTTTTTTCCTAACTTTTACAGAAACTGCATAATTTCAGAAACTTAGTTATAAGAATGGTTAAGCAAACCATTTCTGGATTTTAGTCACGTGGGCTTGCACCTTAAGAGCTTCATGTTCAAGCAAGCCCAATATCTCAAAGCGATACTTAATTGAGACATTATCATTATCATCACGTCACAGCTTTAAATCAGTGCCAGCTGGACCAAGATGAGGCCTCACAGGGCCCCTTTTGAGCTCCATGAACTGAGTGATTTGCAGTTTGCAGTGAAATACAAATAAGCTCAAGGGGCTTTATATTTCACAGGAAAAAATAAGTTACAGTTTTAGTCATAAGGTGAACTTTAAAAAAAATACCCATGGCAGGATGCAATCTGAAATGCAAATACAAAGCCTGTCATCTCCCAAATTTTAAATATGAAGAATGACCTAAAATTTAAAATAGTTCTGTGAAAGTCATTATGCTTATTGTTATGTTAAAATTACTTGATTGAGATCTGAGTGTCAGGGAATGGGATTTTCAAGAGTTAGGGATGACCTCAGATTTGCTATAAGCAAAAGACAGTTTATCTAGAAAACTAATATCCTGAATAACTCCCCTACCAAAAAAGAGCCAGGTCAGACTCATACCCTATGCAGAGAACTAGTTTTTCTCATACAATATTCTCAATCTATAGGAATGTCATCAGCCAACCTTCATCTCCAATTAAGTAAATAAAATTCTCCATGTTTTTGCACTTTTAAAAAAATATCAAGAGATCTAATACTCTAGATAGAAAAAAAATTAGATGGAAAACACTTATGCAATACACAGTTATTAGAATATTTGCTTAACTAATTACAAGTGAAATGAAGCAGGGGGATTCCCAAGTTAACTGGGAGACAAGAAAAACTTCAAAAGAAAGAAAAAAGCTTCAACTCAATAAAGGTAAGTGACATACGCTGCTCTAAGGAGACAGGAATAACCACCTACAAAAACACATACTTGAAAACAACTGACCAGGTACTGTAGAAAAGGATCCAGCTGACACCCCAAACTGAACATGAGCTAACAAAGTCAGCATTGTGAAAAGGGCAAGTAGTCCATGTCTAATCTGCAGGACACATTAAGAGATTGATGAGGCCTCATCCAAATTCTTATATCCAGTTTTGGATAGTACAATTTCAAGCAAGTGAACACAATCCAGAGAGGAGTTCTCCAATTGCTGTCACCACTCTTCAGGTCTGAGAAAAATCTGGAAGTACTTGATTGTTTAATGTCGTGAAGAAATGAAAATGAAAGACAACTCTCTCTGCAGCAACTTTAGTATAGTTTTAATACAGTGATCTATGCTCTATTTCCACAACAAAGACAACCAGTAACAATTCAGTTGCAGTAGAGGATTCCTAACATCAAGTTAAACATTAAGTGCAAGAGGACTGAATCACTGTCTGAGGAGATTGCCTGGAAGACTTTCTAGAAAGGTTGGGCTTCCACCAGTAGATAGTGTTAAAAGACAGCTTAGCAATTACCTGATGGATTTGACAAATTTCTAATTAAATCTCACAAGGGAAACTCGATAGCTAAGGATCCCTAAAGTGTTAGAGATCTTCCATGAGAACAGTGGGAAACAAGTGAAAAAGAAGAGTCAATTTCAGCACACCACTGTAGCACTGGAATGAGTTTGGAGCATCCCAGGGCTGTGACTGGGGTCATGGGCAACGTTTTTTCTTGAAATAAGCATGCCAAAAGTGACCAACTCTTTCAATTTCTAAAGCTGGCTTTTGTTAGAACAGAAGATGTTAAACTCGAACGAAAAAGGCAAACTGATGTGCAGCATGTGACAAAAGGCATCAACACAAATCTTCCCCTTGCCCGCTGTGACCTTTTAGAGTACATCCCAATTTAACTCCAGCCTTGCTTTTAACACAACACCTGCAGTGACTTTGTGTTGCAAGAAAACCTAAAACGTGTTGTCCTCCCACAGAGTAAACCACAAATCTCCATCACAAAATTCAACTCCTAACTCAGGCACCCAAATTCAGAGTTAACAGATGTGAAGAGGTGTTGGTTTTGGTACAGTTTATTTCGTTTATTTGTTTAAAAGCCACATCCCTCCTTTCTGGTCAGATTTGGACCTGCATGCCCTTTAACAAAGAGTTAATTTTAATACAATTAGGCATCTGTTAAACAATGCAGGACTAGTTCATTTAGGTACTGTGACTGTTGCCTGGACAGGTAATAATTTAAAAACATGAGGATTTCTTTTTTGTGGCCCTCAATATAATGCCAAATTCTGTTACCAACAAGTAAAATATATGTAATTTGGATAAATTACACAGATGATTCCTTCTGTACTACACTGACTTCCATAAACAAGATTTCTAGTTTTCAGTATTCCTGCAGATAAGTTGCATCATTTTGTGCTAATAATACTGAATAAATGGATTTAATATATGAAAGTATGAATTCTTTGATCAAATTTAGAAAAACACTTACTGAAGATTAAATTTAGGGTTCATGGAAACAAATAGTCTTCATTCCCTCAATTTTGAGATAGAAGTTTAGGCTCAGTATAATCTCGGTTTTGTATAAAGGTATGCTTAATATGAAGGGAGATCTTTTTCATCCAATGCTACAAGCAATCCAGCGAAGGTATTTGGAATAAGTTTGGCTAGATACGGACACAGGCATGCTGGAGCCTGCAGTTGTGAGGAGTTAGCCATTTCACTGGCGTTATGAAAAAAGAAACTAGATGATTCCTGTTCTGCAATGAGACAGTCAGATGCTCTGAACCAGCTAAGCCCCACTTATCAAGCACACTGATTTGTTATGCTAGTGACCACCAGCTAAGCTCTAGGGCTCTAACACAGCCTCCTGTAGACTTGTTGATTGCTCCAGCAGATATCTGTGCTTGCTGTTGGAGATAGGGACAGGGTGTTATGGCACCCACCTGCTAATGCTCTTGGTAGGCACTATCTTTGCCCAAGAGCTGTGAAAGAAATAATCTCTAATAGAGAATCTCTAAACCATATTGTTAGGAGTTGCACAGAAATCCTTCCCCTCCCATGCTACAGAAACGTGAGACTGTCAGGGAGGGTGAGAGTTAAGGTCAGTAGGTTAAACAAATGCACACAGCGACTGTGCTAGAGGGTTTCATAGCTTTTCTGCACCACACTAGGGATAAAGAAGGTGCAGAATGTTTCTGAAATTACTTTGGCTCGACAGCCTGTCCATTGCCTCTCCTCTGGGTAATCTTGAAGCTTTGCCAGGATGTTATGTTCTTTGATGCAGATCATTTGTCATGACGAATAGTATTATGTAAAAGTTGTATTTTTCCCTTCTGTCTTCTCATTCGTAATATGAGAGATCATAATGTGGATTTAATGTTATGAAGCCTGAGTAATTTAAATCTTTAAAATATGTGAACAATTGAGACCTTCCTATTTAAAAGTGTCAGAAACATCCTTTTGGATTCACTGTATTCATACAACACTTTCTTGATCTGCTTTACAAATACAGTTTAAAAAAATCCATTTTTCCTCATAGCAAGGAAAACCAAGAAACATTTTCTCCTCAATAAATAAAAGTGACTAAACACAACACTTAGTGTTTTAGTCTTAACTTCAGTCCTTCCTTAGTGCTAGCATCTGACACTGACTGTAACATACTGAACTTTCAACATTCCCCTTTTTTCCCCCCCATTCCCTAAGGCTCATGCTCACATAGATCTACAATACTAGAGTACCATTTCTTGATTTATTTATATTTTTTTTTAAATATGCGGGTAGGCTGATTAACAGCATGAGATACAACTGCACTGACATTCACTACTTATGCCGACCAAACTACAATCACTATTCCTAGCCCCCAAGTGATAGCTACACACAATACTATGCTGTGTAAGCAACCATCACAGGCTGAGGCTGATCACACCGCTCTGGCAGGCAGGCACAGGAATCTTGATCTCCGAGTTCCCTTTGTTCCCTCAGACTTGGTAGAGAAGTCAATTACACATTTACTGATAACGTGGCTCACCCTGCTAAAAGGGTACTTCTATTAATATTATGGAAAATCAGAATAAATGCAGAATAAAGGAAATCATGTGGTTAAAACCATGATATCTTGACCCCCACTTCTCTGAAAACAACAGCAAAAGGTACCTATAGCAATAACAAGGCAAAGAATCACATGAGAGATCTTCAGAGAAAGCCACATGCTTTGAAAAAGATCAATTACTATAAAATGGTAGTGCACTGCTGTCAATCTTCTACCTTCCTCTATAGTGAAAAAATGAAATATAAATAGCCTTTTGTAGTGGATAGGAGTACTCCCAGACTAAGGGGAAAGTTTTCAGAGAAGTCTAAGGCCAATTCTACTGACTTCCATTAGCAGTGCAATGTCATATATTCAGTTTTGCAAGTCAGGGATAAATAACTACCACAACCCCATCACTTCCAGATGCCGCTACCACTTCTTTGGTCAGCTCTAACCAGAGGCCATCTCTCAAATAACCAAAATGTTTAGCAACCCAAGATCACAGTGTATGGAGAAGCCTTTTTTGACAGTCATTTAAGAAGGTAAAGACTATTTTAAGACAAACAGGAAAAAAAAGAGTAAAAAAAAAAAATCAAGCATTTTGCTGTTTTCTTAAAATGGCCACTAAGAGCATGCAAAAATAACAGAAGCCCAAGCAAGAAAAAAAAAAAGGTCATTGAACCACTACCGCCTAAGAAATAGAGATGTCTCATTTCTATTAATGTCAACGCAGAGAGGTCTAAGTCTCTCAGGCTTTGCAAATGTCACTGATGTTATTATCTAGTTGTTGAATATTATCAGTACGCTAAAGGTACATATTCTTCTAGATGGCTTTATGCTGATCTTGCAGAATAAGTCCAATGAAGCATGAATAACGTGTGAATTTATACCATCATGAAAAGTACTCATAACTGCTTCTTTTCCCTTGATATCTTCATAAAAAGATAATTCATTAAAGGACATTAAAGATACTTTTCCAACTCAAATTCAATTGCAAAGTAGAATAGGAATTTTGTTGCAGGCAGATGCAAGAGGCAGAACTGAAGCTAAACTGCATTCAATATCAGGGTAACCTGCTGTCAACTGGAATCCCCAGCATGAAGGACAAGAGCCCATCTCCTGTGCTAGACCATTTCTGTGCTGGGCCATCCACCAGCAAGCAGAGCTGCAGGGTGCTGCAATTCAGCAGCAGGGTCACAGAAGCTTGAGGAGAACAGGGCCAGGCATCATAGCCTGCCCCTTCTGGGTTCCCGTACGCTTGAATGCAGAGAGCGCATGCATACCTAATATTATGCATCCATTGGTTTTGTACAATTTGTATTACTTGTTCCTCTCCAACTAAATGTTTTCCCGTCATCTTTATACAACAATAATAAACTTGCATACTGGGCAGGACCCAAACTAAGCATGGAAGGTTTGTTTAGCGTGCCAAAAACTGCTTGAGATCGATAATAACTAATTTTGATTTTGACCTCTTTTTTCGTATTCAGAATTAGTTCAGAATCTCTGAAAATCTAGAAAGATTATTACAGACTGAGGAAAAAGTGAATGCTAAATTTCATAACAATAAGACACACTAAAAAAATAAGTGTAATTTTTTTCTTAAACTATCAAAGTAATTTAAAACCCTTGGTGAGTATCTTAATAGACAAGAGCACTCTAGCTTCAAATGGATTTTAATGGGAGGGTAACCACAAGAATAAAATCAATTAATGAATACTATAAATAGATTAGTGAAAACTCTCAGCTCTTTTTCTTTCCAAACATCCTCCTACCACACCACCCATGGAACTACTTCCAGAATAATATGATAAAACAGCCCACATAAGAAATCAAATACTGCTAACCATTTGGAGTTCTCAGCACTGAATTTTCTGGAAAGTTTATGCAAATTTATACTTCAAGAAAAGTGGAGTGTTGTAACTATGCTAACAATGCATTCACCTGAAAATATAGAGAATTCCAACATTCTGAAGTATGTGACATTCCAATTGCAACCAAGCTTTTTAGGAAACTTGATCTGACTTGCTGAGATGATCCATTCATAAGCTTTGTCAAGCGACATCCTCTAAAAACACCGAATACTTTTGAAAATTTTGGCTGTAAGATGTCATTTGCAATAGATCTCAAATGAAATGGGGATGAAATTTATACTTTCTATTGTTTACCACCACGCCTACCCCAAGAGAGGACATGCTATTTTGTACATCAAGTACTGATGACCACACACATACCTCCTGTATCTTTGGGAGTGGCAAAAAAAATGAGATAAATGAGAAAATATTTTTTCCACTGTTCAACTTTCTAAGAATGAAAGAAATGTCAACAGAGATACAAATGCCACTGTTGACAGAGATCACGATGCAAAGAAACACGTTGTGATTTAATATGGAACAATGCCAGATCAACAACCAGTAGCTGAGTATTGCATCCACATGAATGATATTCCAAAGACTTTCCATCATAATAAAGCATGGCTGAAAGATAGATCTGACCTCCTTTTACTGATGTGGTTGTAATTATAGTGTCATCTGAAAAACAGCCAAAGGTCTATCTTTGAGTACTTAACCAATGAGCCACAGCTGTATTTCCCTTTGACACTTTTTCAAGTACGTTGCAGAAATCTGCAGCCATCCTCAACAATCTGAGGGTTGCAACATGAAAACGGAATGTGACATAAGGAACAAGAATGGTGCTAAGAGTGTGTATGCAGCCAAGTGTATCACACATGAGACTGTTAGAACTTAATCTTCTGTTGAGACCACTAGATTGAGACAAAGACAAAACTATTCATAGAAAGTATGTATGGTTGTATTCAATAAAACAGCAATCACAACAAAGCTGTACAATGTAAGATCTAAGAAAAAGCAGGAGATAAATGCCTCTTCCTGCATGCTGTGTTTAGGTAGGGATTTAGTTTTCTAGCATCTATGTGATAAAGTTGTAACCATGGAAATAGGCTACAAATGTTTATCCTTAGAGGTTCTCTGATTATGTGTCATAGTTGCTTCCTTTGTAGCCTTTTAAGAACATAAGTTGTCCAATTATTCCATGTTTGTTCTTTTAATTGCTTCTGTACTGCTGCGTCTTCAATGACACAATTTGTGCACTGCAATATTGAAGGGAGTCATGCCATATAGAACCATTCACGGTGGAAAGTTCAATAAAGACTACCATGGAACGGATTTATTCAGTGTTATTGTGAAGGGTGGGAGACCTAATACAGACCTCACGGATAGTCACCAGGTCAAGCTAAGGTTAGGAAAGGCCAGTTACATGATGACTTTTCTCAGTGTCTCTACTGGACAAACATATCCATATATTGAGAATTTGTAGAACTTATAAGGAAACTTGAATAACTAATAATTTGTCAATTTGACCAACAGGAAGTTTTCCATAAGACATACTGTGGTAAATTAGGAATTGGTTATCTACCAGGGTAGGGGCAAAGAGAGTGAGATTAAAAGAAAAAGAGATCTGAAAAGCAGAGCCATGTCCTAGGAGAGTGCTTGAGAACTGCCTCAGCAATAGTAACTAGGGCCTTAGCAGCCCTGGGGCTCCCTACCTCGAGCTGGTGGGAGCATCCATTTTAGCAAGCATCATGTTGTAGGCACTCCAGGAATCCAGATGTTGGCTGATATGGGGTTCTGAAGAGGGAAAGTTAAATTAGAAACAGCAGATGTGCCTGCAGAAAGAACTGACTTCACCAAGCTTTTGGTGATGTCTAAATATTAAACCACTGAACTAAGAACAAGGCACCTAAATTCTGGTCAGAGTTAACGAAGACAAGAGTGAGTGAGTGCACACAATTGCTGCCCCACAGGAAGACTCTTACATCATGAAATATGTTTCTAAGATAAAAGAGATGATATTCCTTGAGGTGCTTCTCCACCACTTATTGCTTATAGAAGTTGATGACACCAGGGACATTTCCATCTGCAATGCATTCTTTGCAGTGAATATGTCAGAGGAGCTAGAAAAATTTGAAGCAAACACACAGGAAATACTAGATAAAATGGATAAGTTAAATGTTCATAATTCAAGCTCAAGTTGAGGAAGTACACACAAAGAATCTGTTTGAAAGGCTCTTGTGAATCAAACTAATAGCAAGCACTAGGAAATATCTGGATTTTTTAAGTCATATCAAAGCGTGAAGCAGCAGCTTCAGTCAGCTAAGTCTTTTGGAAAGCGAACGGTACAAATCTGAGCTTGTGCTTCGTCTTCCTCTTAGTCACACAGTTCATGACACAGAAAAGGATAATTACAGAGAATTTCATTGGTTACATATAGCACATGTTCAAATGAACCAGCATTCACTCAGATGAGTATACACTCATTAAACTTTTGGTTTCTGCATAGCAGTTAAATACTCCTCCTCAAGACATTACTGTCTCTATATATTCTACTGTCAAACAACAATGAAAATAAGAGAACTAGCAACTAAGGAAATGAACATTGTCAACGAATTAAGATTGGAGCCTGACTTACACCACAGTTTTGTCACGCTGTCTAGCTAAATTGTCGCAGGAAAACACCAATTCACTCCTTCAGTGTCTGTGCAACTATCCTTGACTTACATTGGATCTCAAAGCCCAATCAAACAGAATATGATAATCACAGAAAAAATGCAAAAGTATTATTTCAGTAATATTCCCACAGAAGTCCCACATCCTTGAGGTTAATAACGTAGCTAAATGCTTTTCTAGCTCATATCCTAAACAAATGGCTTTGACAGTGCAGAGTTATACTTTCACTAGGACATGACAACTCAGTGTTAAGACATTCCAGATGCACCTGTTTTCATCTGCCAAGGGTACACACTTGTATGTGTCACACATTTGTGTTTAAAGTTGTTGTGCATGTATCAGCCATTCTAATTTTAAAATACCTAGATGTATCAGTACGTACTAGAAGTTAATAAAATATTAAAAATCTGCATTTATATGGATATTTATATGCAACTCTTCATTAAAACATGAATTGACCATAAATCAACTCATAATCACTACTAAAATATCTTTATGAACTGTAATATACATAAATATGTGTACACAGAAAGGGAGCAAGATGAAAATATTAGAATGATCAGCTTAGTGCAAACATACACACACACAATACAGGAAAAAGCCCTAACCCTTGTTGAATTAGCAGCTAAAAAGTTTGAAGTATGACGATTTTGTGGGTGTGGGGGGCAGGGGGTTTGTTTCTATGATTAGTTCTTGGGGCAAGTTTTTTTTGTTTGTTTTGTTGGGCTTCTGTGTTGGGATTTTGTTGGTGTGTTATTTCCCCTCTCAGACACCTGAACCTGATCTCCCACATGGGTCTGTCTGGACCCCCACCTATTAATGACAAGCTGCTATGCCAATCCAGCAGAAGCATTTGTCTGAAGGCTGGCTGAACCATGTGTGTACCCCTCATGTATCATCATTCTAATTACATCAACACCTGTGCCACAAAATTCCAGATCCACCATAAAAATCTGTGTTCAGAGGACTGGAGCATCTCCTGATTTTTACCTGGGGCACACTAGCCAAGGGTTTATTATTACAGTCTGTTAAAGCTACTTATTTAGAGCAAAGATTAGTATTACACGGTAGAAAGGCTGACAAACACAGCACACCTGGACTCTTGTTTAGCCTCATTCTGCTGAGTACAGAAAACAGTTTTTATTATGTGCCAGTGAAATAATTGCAAGAACAAATCTGGCTTTGAGACTCATCCATACGGAAGCCAAGAGCAGTGCCAGCCTGGGACAGGTGTACAGTAAACGAGCAGGTGAAAAACAAATACAATTGTGAAAAGCTCAAGGATGCTTATCTCATCACAAAGAATGCATGTGTCTCTTGTACCAGTTCAGCTTTTACTGTCTGTTTTTACAGGGATTAAGTTTGTGCTGGAAGACACCACAGGAAAACAGGAGATCATGCAAAGGCAAGCCTGGAGCCCTCCCCAAGCTTTCAAATTAATGACCATTTTTTGAGGCAGAGCTGTCTCTTCCTTCTGAATCTAAAGTAGCTCGTTAGATTTCTGATCAAAAGTAATTCCAAAAATAAAACAAAGAGTAAGAATTGTGCCCTTGAGCCAGTGGAAAAACATATTTAGTGAAATAGTGTTAAAAAAAAAGATGCTGCACATTCAGATCTTCCTCTCAAATAAGACCTGAACAAGTAAGAGAATCAAAACCTGGAAAGGCTCAGGGTGGTGGTCTTCAGGGCTTAACTTTCTCTAGAGTACCATGTTTCCACAGCTAAGAAAGGATGGGAATGCAAGTATCATAGCAATAATCTGTGATATTATTTCTCCAAACCTGCAGTATTACATAGACAATAGAAGACTTGCTCAGCACAAAGGACACTGCAACCTGTTTTATAACTCCTGTGCTTATGTTGGGGTTCTGACTTTCAGTCAGCATTTTTAAGTAACACTTTGGAGAGGAAAAGAAAACAAAAGCAAAGCAGCAGCAAGTAAAATCAGGGAAATATATAGCATCATAGATAAAAGGAACAGCTACGCTACAAATTCTTTAAACATCTAGAATTATCAGAAAGGGTAGAGTTGAATATCAAATATTTCATAAAATAGTCAAAATAAGATACATGTATTTTTTGCTCCTCATTCAGGGCAATCAGTGAACTCCACAATGCAGCTAGTCACTGTAACCAGTTTCAAACCAAGTATAAAGAATGTGTGTCCATACAAGCTGAGGGAGAGCAGTAGAAGTGAGATGGAAAACCAGCCTGCACCAAGAATTGCACACTGAGGTCAGACCGCCTGGTTTTCCAAGGACCAGCTTCCCACTTCACTGAAGTCAGGTGCAAAACTCTTACAAGATGAGGCCTCAGCAAAAACTGTTTTCCTTAAAATTCCTGTACTTTCCATTAAGTATCACAAACACAAACCTTAAACACAGCAGTTGCCATCTTCTTTTTTGTTTTATTGACTAAGTCCTAGATGAAAGAATCACGGTTCACTTTGAAATCTATCCCTTACAGATTAATTATAGAAACTTTTTTTTCGACTGCAGATTTGTCTCAAGCAGAGAGGAACATTGAATTAAAGTGTAATCACCTTAATAGCAATTATATATGTAAGTTTCATAGCACTTTACAAAATTTCCCTAATTAATGACACACCTTTCTGCTCTGCTAAATGTAGCAACTCAAGACGTCTGGATTCCAGCTGCTTGGGAGAGATGAACATCCTGCAAGATTTTTGCCTGTCTCTCTCATCCACTAGAGCGCCCGGCCCAAAGTCTCTCATTTAAAGTCCACAAGCACACTTATCCTGTAAAGTGACCTGCTACAGCAGGAAGAAAATCATCTTTCCCCATGTTCATTTATCTCTTGGCTTTTCAGCAGATGTCAAGTGAACTGCAGTTCAATATAAATAGGGATGAATGTGTGAAATCCTAAGAATGGGACTTCACATTTGTCCTGGTTTCAGCTGATAGTTCATTTTCTTTCTAGTTGTTGCTGTGTTTTCAGATTTGGTATGAAAGGAATGTCAATAATGCACATTGTTTTAGTTGTTGCTAAGTGATGTTTACACTAGCCAAGGACTTTTCTCAGAACAGAACAACGGAATGGCCACCAGAATATTCTGTACCATAGACATCATGCTCACTATGGAAATGGGTGTTGGCCTGGGGTGGAGAAACCGTGATCTGCACTCAGGTTAGAGTGGGCAACCAATTCACTGAGCAGTGAGAGGGTCTTGTATCTTGTATATTCCTTTATTATTATTATTCCCTGTTATTTTTCTATTTCAACTGTCTTTATCTCAACCCACAAGGTGTTTTTTTTCCCCTTCCTCCTCCTTTTCTCCCTACCCTTCTGGGCAGAGGACAAGGGAGGAGAGCAAGAGTCTGCATGGTCCTAGTTGCTGGCTGGATTAAACCACAACCTTATCAAATAGGTCCTACATATGATTGAGAAGCAGTGGGTCCTGCATACACATAGCACATTTCTCTCACCTTGGCAGGCAGCACTGTCAAGAAGCCACCAGATCAACTGTTGACATGAATTAGAGTTCAAAGCTCTCCTCAAAGCTCAGAAACTATGCCCCTAGACATTGCTACTAAATATTTTGGATTGGACTTTTAGAAACTCTGGATTCACAGGTAGTACTTGAGAGCTCACATGGATTGTTATCTTTCCCTATTTATAAATTATGGGGGCAGCAACATCTGATTGTGATTGCAACTCCCATATAAGAACCTAATAATTTTTAAACATTTTTCTAAATGCTATTTTATTTTATGAGCTTACAGCAGAATATTTTTTTCGGAAAGCTGAACAAGCAAGTGACAGAACTGGTTTTTTTCCTTAAGTCTTGGAGTTGAAAGGAAGGATAGATGAAAGTTACAGCAATAAGTATATGATCCTAGACCAGTTAGTTATCACTGGCAACATATCATTATCATATAAACGAAAACATAATAGGTGTTTCATAAAGATGCCTATATGCTCACATACTTCATTTGAGATGTTAAATAAACTGATGGTAGACTGCAGAAAGATCAAATGGTCATGCAATAAAATACGAACACAGTTTTATTTCTTCTTTTTTTTCCTCCTCTTTCTTGCAGATTTGGAAATAAGTAAAAGGTTGTAAAGAGAGAAAACAGACAAAAGAAATGGGGACTAAGTCATCCAGGCATGGATACTTAATATTTGTGTAAGTACTTGTGTAGTGCCATTTAAGCAGGCTCTACCAACTGGATTCTCATGCCAAGCATGTAGTATTTTAAGCCTTAATATACAAACTTCAAGTCAGTTGCACCATATTGTTCACCAGTGTTAGAATTGATAAAAAAAACGTGACCGATTTAAGCTGAAATCTAATGTGCTTTTGTCTATTTTTTTTTCACCTTCAGAATAAGCTTTTGCCAAATTTGAAAACCGTATATTTAGACCACAAAATGAGGGCTGACTGCTTGCAGCTGCTTTTTTTATATGCACGTTGAAATGATCAGCAAGTCTAGGATGTCACTTGGAGATCTGCTTACTTTATGTTTCCATTAATGAAAGTATTGTTCTTCAAAAACATGTCAGAGGGGTTCCTCATAAGCAATTTTTAAAAAAGCCATTTTCTTAACCATACAAATGTAAGTCAAATAAAATTACTCTACAGCTGCTGGGTTTCTAGCTTTTCTAATTGTATTTGTTCATGGATTTCCTTGGCATTTTAAAGTGGAACTAGAAACAAAACCAAACAAAAAAATCCAACCCAACAAACACAATGCATACATTGATGAAACCTCCCGAGTGCTCTAATATAATCCAAGGCAATTTTCTCTAAGAAACAAAATGAATGAAATTTGCTTATGGACCCTAAGCTTCGAAAACCCTTCAACTAGAACAAGAGAAATATGTGGCTGGAAGCCAATCGGCAGCCAAATGTGTTAGATGTGTTCCATTTATTATTAATGTGACAACATTCTATATAGCAGCAACAGTGCAGGCAAGTAAGGGGTTGCCATGGAGATAAGTTACTCAAGATGCAGCTAAAAATACTCCCTTCTTCCCTTACTGTAATAAATATTGCATTATATGAAGGCTAACAATGATGGTATCAAATGCCATCTCGAAAAAATTTCCAGCTGTGAGCATTATGGCTATCTAATGGATCGCCTGATGGTCACACTGCATTTCTTGTCTGTATGTGTGTGGCTCCTTCTTCCCCCCTTTATTATATGGTTAAATGTTAGAAAACAGCTGTTGACATTATTAGAACAAAATATTGCTGCCTACTCAGGGTAGATTTCTTACACCATTGTGACTTTGGGGGATCACAGTCATGTTCTGTGAGGAAATGCAACTTAAACTGGAAAGCAAACATATGGAAATGTCTTTTGAACAAGATCACAGGGGGTTATTAGGTCTCGTCTCTGAGGACTATGGTTACATATTTCATCTTTTTGCTGCTCTCTGGGTACCTTAAGATTACCAAAGATACTAACACTATCTATTAATCAGTGACAAAAATTTTTACTCTGTCTTTTTGTAAGAATTTCTCCCCACCTCTGGCTTTCATGTAGTTTTGGGTATGCCCTAACAGCAGTAGACTTTTCTTTATACAGAGAGTTAGAAAAAGCTATGTTGTCCTCAACAGAAAGTCTTTAAAAGTTCCAAACTTCCATCTTTTAGTTTTACTTCCTCCCCCCACCACTACAACTTTTCAATTATTCTGATCTAAAGTGAATCTTAACCAACTAATTAAACTGAGATAGAGATGAAAATATGTAATACCAGAGCAAAACATTATTATGATCTTCGTTAATGTCACAACTATTCTTCCTTTTCTCTGCTTACGGTCCTTAAAATATGGTAGTGGCATCCATTTCTTTTCTTAATTTATCATCTAATTGAACAAAGGAATTATTTTTATAGAATCACAGGTTACACAGACAGGAAGACACCTCATCAGTCATCTAAGCTGTGTCTTTGTTAAAGCCTTCTACGGAGTAATAGATTGTTTCTGGGCTGTTTTCAGCCACAAATTCACCTGCAGTGGTATAACAATACAGCTTCTTGCCAATACACATAATCATATGTAAACTTCTCATATTTCCAACTGGATTTAATCTTTCTTGCTTGGGATGATCTTCCATTGACAGCATATTTGTTTTCCAGTAGAATAATAAGCTCCATCTTAAAACACAAGATAATGTTTACACTTGCAAAAATGAATTTTTTCTAGAGAAACAGAAGGAAGGGTGTAGATTCTAATTTTGTCATTTGTCAAAGTGCAATGTTATTTCTACTGTTAATAGGTGGCACAAAGCACATGGAGAAAAGGAAAGTAGTAAATTTAAGAAACTTGGGTAACGTTGCACAAAACTTCTCTCGCTGTATCCCAGGTGCCCAGAGCTCTGTGGGTCAGCACTGCTTCCTCCCCCCTGCAGCAACACACTTCTCACTCTGCTGAGAGCAGTAACCTTCCATTACAACATGCACAACCACTTCCTTCAGTATCACTGTCTTTAACTATCATTTTTCCTCTTTTTTTCTGTGTGTACTCCTTTCAAACCCACAACAGCACAAAAATGAAATATCTAACACTATACCCTACCAAGCACATTCAACTGCTGGCTGAGTAAACACAGGAGCAAGTCTCTCCTGAACAGCAGGTGAGCGCACAGTTAAAGAAATGCCTAGATACTTTCTTGAGAAAAAGCACTCTTCTTCAAGATCGGCCTTACTACCCTGCTGCATTTCTGCTTCTTCCCTTCACAAAAAAAAAAAAAGGACACGAAA
This sequence comes from Arenaria interpres, assembly GCA_013399435.1. Lineage (NCBI taxonomy): Eukaryota > Metazoa > Chordata > Aves > Charadriiformes > Scolopacidae > Arenaria > Arenaria interpres. Next base: position 383,551 of record VXAK01008620.1, read on the forward strand.
CTTTGTTTTAAAAGGCCACCTGAGCTGAACCTCACAGGATCTTCGAGCATGTTTTATTCCTTGTCTATAAGGGGCTTAACACAATTTTGGTATTGTATTAATGATATCACTACCACCATCTAATGGATAATAATTTGACTCAGATATGTGCCTGAGGCTCTGGAAGCCCTCCATTTGGTTCTCCAGCATCTGTATGCCATTAGTTAACACCACATCTGGACACAGATGGACACATAAAACTGCAGACCATATTCCATATCCCTTTGAATAATTTCATCATTTACCCTGTATAGCATAGAGTTATTTCTGTTTATTTCCAGAAGCAGCTTGTTAGTTCTTTCGGAGGGGGCTTTTGGTTTGTTTGGCTTTTGATTTTCCCACTGCTGTTAAGTACATTTACCCTGTGCTAGACTTTTTTTTTTTTTAAAGCAAGATATTATCCTGGAGTGGTTTTTTTTTTTTTTGTTTTTTTTTTAACAAGCACTATAGACCTCCTGTGACCCCAGCTTTCCTCCAAAGGCTCAGCTCCAAGCAGTTCCTGGTCTACATGCACTGCCATACAGGTAGAATCACAGTGACCTTGGATGATACTTTTGCTGGACAAGCCTACAGAGGATTGCATTATTTCTGAAGCCAAGCTTCTTGTCAGATGCTGTACTACATGGCACAGATGCCTGTTCCTAATAGACACTTCTCTTGGAAAAAGCATTCTCTTGTTTTTCACATCCATTACATGCAGGAGAGTTAAGAAAAACAAAACCAATTTTAACCACAACCTGATGGATTTGCTCCCACCAGACATTTCCTATCTTCTTACAATTGATTTATGGCAAATCTTATAGTTTATGTAAGCCAATAATAATAGCATAGGTAGTAACAATATGACAACAAGGCAGTTTGATTTTTTTTTGGTTTTGTTTGTTTCTTTTTTTTAAATAAAAAGGACCCAAAATATCAGATATATAGGAAGTCTGGAGAGCAATATTTTTAGAAGAGGATTGACTTGTACAGGACCATGACTACAATGCATATATACACTTCAAATAAGAACACCCCAGACATAGAGCTATAAGAGAAGAGGATCTCAGAATGACAATGTTTATCTCCTGTATACTGGAGACATGCGTTAGCTATACAGAGGGACACCAGGACACTGACCACAGTTTTAAAAGAACATTGAGAGTGTATCATCTCTTCAAAAGGGAAAAATAACCAGTAAGGGAAAGCAAAGTTGACTTTTTTTTTCAGGGAGGTGGGGTAGGTTAGGTTGGGGTTTTTCTGTTTGCTAGGTTGGTTTGTTGTGTTTTGGGGGATTTTGTTTTTAATAGTTGGGGATGGGTGTGTGTATTAAAAAAAATTAGCAAGATTCAGAAGCCAAAAACTGAAGTCATACAAAGTCCAGGTGGATAATTAAACAGTTTTGTAACAATGAGAGCAATTAATCATTGCAACACACTCTTTAGCAAAATGGTAGATTCTATCTCTTGAAGACTGGATGCCTTTTGGGAAGGAATGCTTTGGCTAACCACAAGTTATGCCTTAAAGACAAGTTACAGAGATGTAAGAAGATTTAATGGCTCTCATCATACAGGTACTCAAATTTAATGATCCCTTCCAAATTTAAATGTAAACTTTAAAATATCTTTCATATAGTTCATGTGGATTATGGTGGCAGCCATTTTCACCTGAACCTTTTTTTTTCCTTCCTTTATTCTAATGCAAAACTCTTGTTATACAGCAGCAACATTGCTCACATATGGCAAAATTTTAAGCATGGCTTGCTTCATGTCACATGTGAAGTCAATAGCAGTACAGACTCCACTCTACAGATTGTTCATATATATCTTAAATATATGCCTAGAAAGCTTGAAGGCCGTTTCTATAGTCCCCTGAACGGTCACCCAAGTACTCTCCTTCATGAGCAGAAGGGCTGAGCTTAGATGTTTTTATTAGTTCCTGGTTATCACTTTCCTGTTTTTTCTCTGAAGTTCTGGATTAGCCCTTCATCATCATATCTGTATTATGCCAATGATGCCTTTTCACATATTTTCACTCACGGAAGACAACAGGCTCACCTCTCTTACAGGTAAAGTACCCTAATTAGTTGCTAACTCATATGGTTCTGCTTCAAAGGTCATACACAGTCAGGCCAAATATATAGAAACAATTCATTAAAAAAATAAGCTTAGTTCATTGTAGAGGTGACCAGATAGTGGCATAATGTATGTGGAATTTATGTACAGACCATGACAGAAACCCCACCTTACATACCTATGGACTGACAAGTTTTGGTCCTAGCTTAGTTGATCTCTCTTCCGTATTTGAATAATTTCTATAAACATCCAATACGACTTGAGTAATTAATCAACAAATGTCATTTTCCATTAAAGCATATTTAATCATCAGAAAAATTAGGAACAACTAACAACCAAAACCAGTATAATTACTTCTAATGTAAATGTGCTAATTTAAATTGTGGAATACTTCTTTAAGAAAAGTGTGTGTTAATTGGGGTCTGCTCATGAAAGCAAGCTACTAATTGAGCTGGCATGTGCCAGATAGGCTAGTCCAATTGAAAGAAAGACAATATTTGCAGTGTAACACTGATTTTAAAAGTTAACATTTTAATGAAAAAACCTGCTATCAGGCTCATGCCAGTTCAATTAGTCACTCTACCCCATGAGCAGACCCCAATTAACACACTTTTTTGAAAGAAATACCCCACTGCTCAATTAAAACATGGAAGCATAGATGATTACACAAGTCTATTTTGACAATTAGTCTTACTTGATCTGTCTCAAATGTGTTGTTTCTGAATTGCTGTATCATCAAAACTTATGGATCATTTTCAAAGCAAGAGGTTTTTATCTGTTTTAAGCAGGCACTGTCTGTGTAACAATACCAAAATAGTCCAAAAATCCAACAGTGGCAAGTTAGCATCTTCGTTCTCATTTTAATAATAGCAGAAGCTTATAGTACATGCATAACACTAAGATGTAGAGACCAAATAAACAGGTCTTCTGTTGTATGCAGTTTTTTCATACAATCCTATAACAAATATGAGTAAATAAAAGTTAGCATGGGTTGATCCAAAGCCTGAGATCAATGAGAGTCTCTCAACTTCAGTAAGCGTTGGATTAGGTCCCCATGTTCTATGTGAAAAGAGAAATAATTACAGTGCATCAGGCACTGGGAGCTAGCAACTTGGTAAATATTGATTTGGCATGGTAACTGCTATAATATTGATTTTAAACACAACTTGAATATAGATTTATCAACCATTCTGTAGCTCTATGTCAATACGTAATAACGATAGCCTATGATGGTTCAGTAAAGTAACAACAATGAAGAGCTAAGGAAGACTCTCGATCATTGCAAACGTTCATTCAGAAGTATCATGATACGCCTACCTGGGGGATCTTGCCACCTAACTGAGCTACTGAAAGGATCAGTGAATTGTTTCTAATTAGCTGAGTGATGTAAATCAATAAAGTCACACAGAATTTGGGAATTTTCCCTGTATTTAGAACTGTGACATAAAATACAGTGGTTTTCTGTGGAAGGAATTGATCTTACCTACTAGTAAGTTAAAACAATGCTTCTTACATTGATCCCTTCAAATCAATATTATGCTTTTTGCTTGATAGTATGAAACAGGCAATTCTGAATTCACAAGTATAGATGGAGTGAAGGCAGTCATTCCATCACTAAAGCAAGTGATGTGCAATTACAGTGCCCCTGCAGTCCACTGCCAGTAATCCTGGCTTCAGCATGAGTCTTTCATTTCATGGTTGGACTAAACTTCTGTTATTACTACTTGTCAAAAGTAGTTATCACTATGATTCCCTGAGGAGACATCCTTACTGATCTAAAATGTCTTTAGAGAGTGCCACATAATCATCCAGTCTGAAAAAGAACATACAAGTCTATTTGCCTTAGGATATTACATGCTTGCAAACTTGTCACTGCTACATCTAATGGCATTACCTAAAATAGTATGCAGGTATACTTGCCACCAAGAATTTCTATTAAGGTAAAACCTAAAAAAAACCCATAATCTTGCTTCAGAAAAGTATTCTGGGTATGGTCAAACTGGAATTGTTGCTAGAACAGTTAGGTAGATACCCAAAATATGGAGTCTCCTCTGAACCAACCTCAGCATTTTTTCTCCTTACAATTATTACTGGGGGGTGAGGGAAGGGGCTGAGATGGGGAAGAGAAACCTGATGGCATATGGTATTTGACATACATATTTACTTTTCTCGAGACTGTTGCTGTTATAGCACCACCCACATTCCTAGTATTCAGAAATAATGTCAAATGCAAAATGCAAAACAAGTTTGTTCACTGAAACATCTTCAGTTTGAAGGAGGGGCTGCCCTTCCTGTTGGAAATCTGTAACTCCTGTGACTCCACTGCACCAGGACAACCCCAAAGGCTTAGCTTTAACTAGGTGAGTGACTGCAATGGGACTAAAGGGTTTGCTAAAGCTTTGCTGTATAAATGTGGCCCAAGATAAGACTTGCCTTCAGCAAGGGATGCGGCTGGGAGACTGAGGTCAAGACTTGCTCTGACAGGTCAGAAGCAGCATCAGAGAGGTTAGAGCAAAGGAGATCATAGCTATTGTTTAAATTAATCATTATTTCTTTTCTTTGGCTAATGTCTGCCTTCTCCCTCTGGCACCAATAGTAACACTTCCCTTTAAGCAGTGGACATATTTTCTCAGTTTGTGCTTTTTTAAAAAAAAACTTGGAGCAGGAGAAACACGAGGTATGTCATCCCTTTGATGTCAGTGAAGGTGCGTGTCAGTGCGGTATTTGCCTCACTTTTTTCTAATCTTTTCAAGTATGCACAGCTACTCTGAAACATCCCTGTGGAAACTTGGCAAGAGAAAAAAATATAGAGGCAGTGAGAAGGAATGAGAGAAAACTTGCCTTTCAGGAGGTGTTTTGCACTCCTGATGCCTCTCAGAATCCATCACTTTGCTCGTATACATGACAGCTTGCTCTGTTCTTCCCCCCAGTATTGCTACAGTTATATCTGCCCCTTTTTTTTTAAAAAAAAAAAAGTTTAGTTTTTACTGTTGATTATGGCATATTCACTACACATTGTCACATAAGCTGTTGTGCTATCTAAAATTTTAAGTATTTCACCTCTGTCAGCATAAAACATTTAATATTTTATTCTGAATGCCCTCTGTTTTCAGACTGGCTGCAAATCACCAGAAATCTCACATTTAAATTCAGGAATTCAAACTGTTGCAATAAACTTCATGTTGAAAGACTTAACACAGATGTAGACTTTTTTTTAGGCTGGAAATAAAGAACATAAAAATTGAAGCAAAGTTTTTCTGTTTCAGTCAAGGATTCAAAATCCAAAATATGTTATGCTCAATTTTAGGTTTTAGGGAATCATTTAAGGGAATTGAATATTTCAACTTCTACTCCAAATCTGGGGAAAAAACCTTGTTCAAGTACTAATACTTCTTACATTTCAAATAGTGCTTGAACCTGTTTATCTCCTGAGACAGTAGAAAAAGAATTTAATGTACTTCCACAAAAAATTCCTTGATACACATTTTGATTCAAGTCCTCATTTAGCTTATCAAACAGAAAAATAGTGTTTCGTTCTTTTAAAGCACTCCAACATAAACTTCAGTTTCAGGCCAAGAAGGAATACACCAGTTAAACACTATGCATCACATATACGAACTAAGGATGCAAAATAAAGGCCGCCTTGGACTACCATAGTCAAGCAAGAACAAAAAGATTTGTTAATAATTTGGAAATACTATGAGACTTTTTTTTTTTTCAAAACAGAAAACAAAAAAGGAGATCCCTATGACCCAGCTGAAGAAGTAATAGCAAAGAGCAGAATACATCAAATAGCAGAACTAAGAAGTCACTGTTTCTAGAGAAAACTGAAGAAAGGGAGTCAGTAGGGAAAAGAAAACATGTTCTCCATTTTGATGTGTTGGTATCTCTCAGGCTCCTTGCCAGAGGCTTGAGGTATCCCAAGGGCCCACCCACACAAACACACTCGTGAGACTCTATTACAGTGAGTTTCAGTTAAACAACGCAAGTATCTCCCTTTCCCCATGTTTTATATAAAGTCTTACAGTAATCGGTACACAATCGTCATTTTTCACACTGCTGTTCCCAAGAAAACTGAGGTCTGTTTGCATTGAACTAGATTTTTAAGCATTAACTTGAAGCTCAAGCAAATTTCTGAGCTACAGGAGCAAATTCAGGTGAATTGGTAGTGCCAGATAAAGAGGTCTGTAACAATAATGGACTATTTGCCCTGGATAGAGCTGCAGTTACTAGCACTCAAGATATATTTTAAAATATACAATGCATGCATTTATTTGGTTATGTTTTACAGAGAACTCCTAGGTCTTTTTCAGGTGCAGTCAGAAAATTCATTTCTTCAAAAGACAGAGGCAGAGAAATTAATAATTTTACAAGAATGGCAATCTTGAACTGCTGTAGAATATACACCCATTCTATATAACCAATAACTTCACCTTCTCCTTAACCTCTCATGTTCCAGAAACCCCAAAATAGCCAGGGCAACTCACTTTATCTTTGCACTCTCCCGTCTTTCATCTCCTTAAGCCCCTGACTCAAGAATGACATACTGTCTTGATTTAATATGCATCACAGAAAAAGCAGAGTAATTCCATAAACAGTGACTCACCCTTAAAGTCTCTCCCAGGGGGACGTAGCACCACAAAGGACTGTTCCCAGCTTTATGTGTAACTCCTTCTCCCTAAGACAGCACCTTTCCGAAGAAAGAGAGCACAAATCAGCAGTGTGCAAAGAAAAGGTGTCCTCAGCCTGTCTCATCACAAGAGATTGCTAACACCTGAGATGCCCTCTCCACCCTTACCCACACAGGTGTAGCTCTTTACTTCTTTTATGTCAGAAATTAGTGAGTCTTTCCGTTTCAGAGTGGGGAATTTGGGTTCCATCTGATAAGCTTTGCTGTGGTGGCCTTCGCAAAAAGAACCCATGTGTCACCTACAGACTGGCTCCCTCTGATACTTGCTCAGGTCACACAGTAAATTCCGATGCTTTGACTGGGGGGAGGTCAGCTACTGCTGTCCTGCAAGGACCTAGCTGCTCAGATATACGTGTGGGCAGTTACACAATCTCCTTTACTTTCTCCTTGCCACCGGTAGTCATAAGTAGTTATGCTGTGGCCTCAGAAACAGTAAATTGAGAACTGAGGGAGAGCTGTACTCTATGGTTAGTACTGTGCTTTCACACTACGGACAAACAAGAACATCCAGAGCTTTAATGGGAAATTAAGAGAACTTCCAGATCAGAAAGAAGGATAGTGGCCAACTTAGGACCTCCCAGGAGACAGAAAGCCCTCTGTGACCCACCTCCATCTTTGATGGCTTGCAAAAAAGCCACCTTGTTAGCACAGGCAGGCATGTTGTACCTAGACTTTCACCTCTGTCAAAAAGAGAGGAGCGTAAGCTGTGAACCCTTCCCCAACGTGCTTTCAGGCTCTGCTTCTCACACTGTCACAACAGATTGGGCTGTGACAGGTTGGTCAGGAAAACCAGAGATGTTTTACATTTTCTGCTTGACTTGCAGTCCTTTTACCAGACTGAGGTTTGGGACAGTTTTTCCACTGGTATTTTTATTATGCTTTAGGAGAAAAACAGGTCCAAAGTTGACACTCAGCATTGCAGTTTCAGTACTATGCACGTAAATTTAACTACTTAATTCTACTGAGCATTGGGTAAGTGGGGCAGCTAAAACCAGTATCTTGCATGGAACATTTATCACTAACTACAGTATACAATTCCCTTTGCCGTTTAGGCTTACACATTTTAAAGCATTTATAATCATGCTGAATTATACTGGAATTCCCATTTCAAAGGGCTTCATGAATATATTGCTTGAATGCTGCCAAACTCGTTTTTTTGTTCATCCAGACTTTGAGGGGAACTGAGTTCCTGTGAGGCTGCTTATCCATTGCTTGATCCCAAATATTGTCAGGATGTCTGGATTTCACTGAAAAGTTGGTGGAATAAAAAGCAGGTTAAGTGGGATCTGATTAAAAGCCACAAATAAAAAATTGATCTAATTTTTAAAAAGACAAACCACTGCACCAAAACTTTCTGTATATGTTTTTACCAGCATCTAATTGATAACCATTTTTATCAGGTTTTTTTGTTTTTAGGAAAGGTCAATGTTTTTTTTTACGCTGTTGAAGAGCCGCATTCCAATAAATTATGAGTATCTGTTGCTGGATTCCCATAAATGTTCAGACCTGGATCAACGTCAGCAACGAAAACTGTCCAGAACCTCTATCTCTGCTTTCTGTCTTAGGTTGTTAATAATATTTCAAAAAGCAAGCCAAGGAAACATCTTTCCGGAGCAGGGGGGAGACAGGCAGGAAGCTGAGGGTCGGTGTCAGAGGCAGCCTTGCTGGGCAGGGCACAGCCTGACAGCCCCCAGCCCGGCCAAGACCCCACCACTGCCCTGGAGCAGAGCCACCTTCTTGCCCGTGGGGAGGGGGACGAGGTGAAGGACACCCAGGGCCCTGGCGGCATCTGACATGGTGTCATGAGCAGGAGGCAGAAATCATCTCTCGCTTCTAAGTGAGCTTGCCTGTTAAAGCAACTCAGCCGACGAAAGAGCCCTGCTTTTATCTTTCAGAGGTAGAAATGTACTTGTTGGCATGCGGCCATCCTCCCCTTGGAAATCTCACAGCGTGTTTTCACAATTTAAACACAGCTTTCTCTGGGCTGGAGAAAGAAAAGCAAACTCAGAAAACCCCGTAACTCTCACAAACTATGCCTTTCCCTAAAACCTCAAAGGACCTCAATAGGACTGGGCACACCTGTCCTGCAACTCCATTGCTTCTACTTACTATTGGTGGTGCGATTTTTTGGGTATGTAAAACACTTTCAATTTAAATTCTGGGTTGTAAGAAGTACAGGATTATCATTCTAGGTGTCCTAAAATAGACGACAAAATGATTCCAGACTACACTGTCTCTACTATGGCAAATCCTGCCTACGATCTTCCCAGTTTCCTTTCTGTATCTTAAACCCTGAAGGTTTAAGAGTAGTATCTCTGGAAGACAGATAATATTAGATGTATTTAAAACTCTTCCTTCTCCTCTTTCAGGGAAAAAAAAAAAAAAGAAGAATCAATTAAAAAATAAGTCTTCTCACTCTGACTTCAGCTGTATGATAAAACTGTTATTAAAACCATCACGGATGTGACAGAAATAAAGGAGGTGGTCAGGAAATATTTCTGGTGCAGAAAAAATGTCCAGGGAGCATGTCCAATGACGTGATGAGGATTTTTAGGCCCTTAATACAGGTTTTATTAATGCAAGTCTGCTTCCATGCCTATGCAAATAGGCCTTGAACACTACATGAAATTTCCAGCCATGTTGCTTGTGAAGCCCAGGTGGGGGATGCATGGCTGTCTGAAGCCTGAAGAGACTTCCTTAATGGAGTTCAACAAGATTAGCTGCCTTTACCCACTACATGACTGTAAAAAAAGCAGATAAATCACTAACAGCCTCCTAATAGACTTAGCTCTTTCCTGTTCTGAATATTGTTTGGATTAAGCTCTGCAATGGCTAGTTCTGATATTGCCATAGTGTCTGCTGGTAAGCTTGGAGCACATTTACTGGGAACTGTTTTCACTTGATCATGTTCTCCAGCTGGATCTCTGGAGTGGAAAGGGGACCTGAAGCTTTCTCAGTTCCTGTAACCAATACATACTTCCTCCAAGACCTCTGTGTTAATGAATTTATTACACTGCGTTATATATTGCTCCTTCACTTGGCCATCTCTAGTAGAGCAGCCTAATTCTGATCAGACTCGCTGCATCATGGACTGAGCAGGGACAATGGTCATGATTATGTTCCCTTTCTTGGGGATTAGTATTTACATTTTATCTTGTGATTTTGGATATAACTTTTTGTAAAGAGTTATTTTTATCTTCTTTTTCTGTGTAAGCTCAATTTTGAGTATGTTACAGGATGCTGGGACTGAAAGCTGAATGTGACTGCTTGTATGTCTGAAGCAGTCTAAGGATTACAGGTGTCAATTGCCTACTTTTTTTGTTATCACCTCTTGTTCCCTAGAGTAAGCAATGTTCAACTTTTCTTTTCCTACTCTTATCTCAGTAATGTTTTTCCCAGTCCTCTTCTCCACTCCAGATACTCTACAAGGAGAGAAGCATCTCAGTAGCTGTGAAATTGGGAAGAGGAAGAATCAGAATTCTTAAACACGTGAAATCATCAAAACCCACTGTTAGGTAAGGCCAGGGAGCAGAGCAGAAGCAGAAGTTACACCAGCCATTGCTTTAGGCAGTGTATGATTTGCTGATCCCATCCTTACGCTGGCGTAGCTGAGCCAGCTGATACAGCACTGCTGTCTGTCAGAGCTCTCTGGAAATGCTGTCCCTTCCATGTTACTGCTCCAGGCATCTGCTCGGTTTGTTCATTGAAAAACCTGCCTTGAATTATGTTGGCTTTTTAGCTCAGTGCTAAGCAACTGTGTGGGGTCCATGCTTTTGTTAGTGATCAATGATCCCAACAATTTGGTATGCCTTCTGGAATGGAAAGAATCCAATTAAGTGGGAGAAAAAAATTGATCAGGTTTAGATGGTTGAAGTGGCCGTGCTTCAGGAGTTGGATGTGAGGGAGACAGATGTTGCAAAGGATCCAGGGTGAAGCTATGGCACAGGTGTTTATCATGCCCAGGCAAGCGGACTGGGACTCTTGTTTAAATAAAAAAGAGGAAAAAAACCCCAACAACTTACGGAACCCATAGAGTGTTCCAGATAGGAAGTCAGCTCAAGATGGTAAGTTGAGTTCACTGGGGCTGGATCTGATAAGCTCCTGTTTTCCAGTATTTGTGGCTGACCTGATTTACTTGCACCTTTCTTGCAAATCTGGATGCCGCATGGCATTTTTCCCATGAAGGTGATGTAACTGAAAAGCCAGTTCCTCTTCCTATGTTGAACTCACACAAGACACAAGAGGCTGTCAGCTACGGCAGGTCTGAGCCTACCTCTTTTTTGAAGATGTGTAGCCCTACAGCGAAGGATCTCTTCCTTTCCTGCAACATAACCTGTCTACTGTGATCCAAATTACTTTCAGACATTAATTAACAGCAAGGATGACTGTTTCATGAGAGCAATTTACTTTCAAAGGTTGTGTTCTGCAGTGAGATTTGGCCCATTAGACATACCCTGTTTGTTCCCACTTAGTAACATAACATACCCTCAATCTCTGCATGTGTAGCAAACACCTGGAATTCCAGAGGTTTTATCCAACTAGTGCTTTGACAGACCCTTCTTTGATATTTTGTTGGCAAGCAACACATTTTTTTACTGGTGGGCATCCTTTTGCACGTATCTTTTTATAACATGAGAGTGGTAAAACGCTAAAGTGATAGAAATGAAAGCTTTTGCTTATGATGTACATCAGTCTTTCCTTGTAGACAGTACAGACCCTTATTAATTCAAGTCTGAAATCAGTAAGATACAAAAGCAGAGACCAACATTTGCCCTAGTTTTCTTCAAAGACTTTTTGGGAGAGTGTGGTGTAGGGCCTAGCAAGTTGCTGTTTTGGGTGCTTATCCAAAAAAACTACTAAATAAAAATGATTGCTATTTTAGATAGGAATTACACTGCAATTGACAATCAATGACTGACTTCAGAAGTTTTATGTCCCACTCAGCTGAATCAGTGCAGATGTTTAGGATTTTTTCATTTTTTTATAGAAAGAAGTCCTTGGAAGGCAAAAAACTTAATATAACAGTCACAGAAGTTAAAGCTGGAAAAGCACCAGGCCCAGATGGATTTTCCACTGACTTTTGTTTTAATAAAGATTATTTTATATTCAGAATTGCTTACATCCGAAGTGGCTTGAGACATACTTTGCTCTTCAGGGGAAACTTGTTATTTCAACCACTTCCAAACCTAGAAAGGACCCATTCTAGCTTCCCATGTCAAAACAATATCAAAGTATTATTAACTAAAGCCTTTTCAAAATTGGATTGATAACACTCTGTCTGAATCCATGTTTATTTACAGATAGGGACCTAGCAATTCTAAAAAAAATAATAGCAAAGGGTCCTCTTTTTCCCATATTTTACTATAGGAAAGACAATTCCCTTTATTTACTCATTTTTTTCTTATATGTTCACCTTTGATAGCCAATTTATAGCTGGGATTTAACTTTCAAACGATTCTCTTCAAAGTTTACTAGTAACAAAGGTTACTAACTGCATTGTTTCCAAACATTCACGCCTCCCTAATCCCAAAAAGGGTTGTCTTCCCACATCATTGCCACTGGAATTGCATTTCAAGTTGCATCTCCGACTAGACATGGAAGTCAATGGTATAGGATAACACAACAGAATACAAAAAAATGCTTTACTTCTCCAAAAATGCTGTTCATATTTTCATAAATGGAAACTTTCATAAATGGAAGATTTTGTTGGTAACTTGTTAACACTGATTAATGTTATTGGACACATCTTAGAATACAAAATAAATTTGGATACTATAGAATTCTTGGAAAATGCAAACATAGTCCATGGGATATGTATGGCAAGTACAGCTTCAGCTGGCAACAAAATATTACAGACTACTAGAAATGTTCATCCTCACTGAAACAGAGCACTTGCAAAAGACCACTTCAGTCCAGTCAGTAGAAAATTAGATTGTTAGGATAAATGGATAGGTAGATAGATAGACTGACCAATCAATCTCTACCCTTAACCTATCAAACAAATTTAACATGACAAAACATAGTTCTCAGAATTTACCGGGATCGATTAAAACACCTCCAGAGACAAGCCTCAGTAGATTTGTTTTAATTTTAGGAATATTAATAAAATTTTGAAAGCATTTCTGAAACATAGCTAGGGACTGTTCTCATGAAACACTTGGATGCCTCTGCCTCCTCATTAATGCAGCAATACTATATACCCAATACAGTGGCCAGACTTGCAACATAAACCATGACAGTGCAGATCATAAGAAAGGAGACAGCTGCCTGGCTGCTGATGGACCCATCCCTTCCTAATGAATACTGCAATATTTCTGTTTTGATGATTCTCCACAATGTTCAATCCCTAATAAGCAAGTTTGCTTTTCCATCACTGAACCCCTACAAAAAGCCAACAATGGAGGAAGATGGATTTGGGGAAGTGGCTACATTTAGTATTATCTGCTATTGCTCCTTCTTCCCAGGGTTGTTCTTCCAACACTTCCCCTTAGCTTCTAGACATTGAATTCATTAATTTGTTAACTTCCTTAAGAGTACCATCTAGAGTAGATATATAGCAATACACAATTAAATCTCCTGCCAAACTTGTGAAATGACATCTCAATCATAGTCACTACTATTTTCATTCTCTACTAAACATTATGTGAATTATAGCATACTGAACAGAAAAACAATATAACAGCTATACAATTACAGAGGATGTGTTTGGATATGGAAATGCTAAGTATAGACTTTGGAGACAAAAACCAGCCCTTTTTCCTGAATACTTCTTAAAGGGAAACAGTTGTTCTTCCATTTCTTTAATCAGCCTGGACTTCTAATTTAATAAAACAAGAATCAAATATTCACAAGCTTTATTCTTAAATAATCCATGTCTATAAAAATGCCTGTAATTATTCCTTCAAATTTATTAAAGACACAAATGAATTTATAAAAATCTAACACTATAATTATTACAGTAGTACTACTAATGACCATTTTGATCATCAGCATTGAACTTCAGACCCTGCATGGTGCACTTGAATATGAGTAGCCAGGAATGTCTACACTTTCAATCCTTTCTTGCTGAGAGCCCAGAGGGGAAAAAAAGTCATTTCTCTGCTAAAGAGAACATCAGTCTTAGGCCACAAAGTTCTGCCTAATATCCCATATGGATGAATATATAGATATTTAAAGGAAAAGAAAACAGGAAAGGAGTGTTCACAAAGTGCTGATAATATTCTCCTTCCTTCCTCTTGCTTCACTATCTCCATTTGGACCAAGAAATGCACAGGAAGTAGAGTAAGCTAAGTACTGACACTGAGAAAATGAAAGGGATATTGGTAGATTTGGGAGAACAACTGGCATATCTCAAAGATCGCGTGATTCAGTTTGTCAAATGAGACAATAGTTTGGAGGGAGTGACAGGGAAAGAAAGTTTCAGAATCTTGTAAATTGTGCTTGATCGTCCAACAATGAACAACTGTTTTTCTCAGGTGTTACGGTTTTTACAGCAACTATGATAGATAACACCTTTGTTACTACTACACATCAGAAAACTGAATTTAATATCAACGTAGAAACAAGGTAATACAGAAAGCTGTGACGCACACATTAAAAGCACAGTGCTCTTCTGTGTCTACAGGCTAGCTGTTTGATAGTGGGTGGAGTGTGTTGTTTCTGAAAAATGTAAAAACATGAATAACTTGGAAGCTGCATGTCAGTGAGACCACACGAAAGTGCAGCCACAGAGGATATCTAGCTGGTTGTCTTGACATATAGACTGTACACTGGCAAGTCTTTCTGCAGGAAGACTATCAACTATGATATTCTCTCCAGTCCTGCTTTTGAAATGTGTTCACTTTTAACGCCTGATGCAAATCGCGTTTGTTTGGAGGCAGAATTATCAGTGGAGGGTGAAGTTGTAGATAGTGATGTGGCATTTCTTTTCAGGATTTGATTAGTATTTTGGTTTGGAAGTGCCACCTTAAGAAATGGGTTTTTGAGCACAGGCTCACTTATGCGACAGACTCTTTTTCAATTTTCAATTGCTGCTTTTTCATTAGTTTTGTTGCTTTTTAAATCATACAGAAGAGTGCCTGGGATCTTGCATGAATCTTTTATTTCACATTTGATCACAGAAATTGATCTATGTAAAATGCCACAGCATTACAACAGCCATTTCTTTTTTGCTCAAAACAATGAAATTTTCTTCCTGTCTTCTCAGCAGTATCTACAATGTACAATGCAAAATATATTTTACTTGGGTAATAATATTTTTATTCTGTTTCATGTAACAATTTTAGGTGAAAATTTTATCACATTCTCACACTTTTGTATAGTTAACATCCTTTGTGTAGAACGGTTATATGACAACTTTTATCTTACAGATTGGTTTTAAGCATTATTGTACTTGGGATAAGAATGGGGAAAATCATTTGTACATGCATAGAATATTAAAGATGTTTAGCAGTCTGAACATTACTCATAATATGCTCACTTAAATTCAAGTGTTTTAAAATTCTGCCTATAGAACAACAAAATTTATATCAAATTTCATAATGATGGTGTTAGAGTTGTACTAACGAGAAAAGAAATCTTAATATGTTACGTTTGCGGTATTCTCAGGAAGCAATTAATGCTAATAGTCATGCAGGCTGAAAGTTGGAGCATTACAAATTCCATCCTGGGCTCCAGATTGGAGAGGCACATTTTGAATTTATTTATACTTTTAAAGTTATATTTCATGAAACTGAGATATCCAAAGTCATTAGTTTAAACACAATCAATATGATCAATATAATCAGGACAAATGTATGCCCTTCATTTGGAAATATCTGTTGATAAACAAGTGAGAAGCTACCTGGGAAAAAGGAGAAAGATTTTTGTCTGGTTTTGTACTGGAATTTTTACCTTTGATTGGAACATGAGTTCTAATGACCACATTATTTCATCACATATTTGTAAATAATGTGTGTATAGCTCCATTACAACACACTTTCCTTCAAAACTCAGGTGAATTATTCAGAGTTTATCATGGCCTTACATCTATTCAGTGATGGTATGGTGACCTAAGCAGTTTTTGTCACTGCAATGATGTGACTTTCATATCTAAAACCAAGTTGCCCAATAGTACTTACTTTTGGAGCAGAATTGAATTGACAATTACCAGCCACAGTGCTAAAACACTATGATCATAAAATACAATGTCAGTAGCAGTTGCTAAGTGACACAGATTCCTTTGTTACACAGATACTGTCCTAAATAATTTACAATCCCTCTTTACTGTTGGTTTTCTTTTTTTTTTTAACTTTAAAAGAGATGATCTTACTAACAGTGACATGCCAAGGGCTAAGGACTCGCATCTGAATTGTAAGCTGCAGTATCATGTAACAATGCTACTGAGCTAGGTTTAAACTAGCTAGGGATATGGTAATGGATCCAGCATTTGGTGTAGCTCCTGGGTTCTTCTCAACTATGCAAGGAGGCATTAGTCAAACAAGGGGGAGGTCTGGAAGGGATTTTTGTACCCCTTTAACAAATATTTGGAAACAAGCCTGCCGTATGAAAATCTCTGATGACAATGATATCCTTTCATGGGGATAAAATTATTAGCAAAGTCAAAAAAAATAAGTGTGCACTTTGGAAGATTAAGCAATAGGGAGGGAAAACAAAAACCTTTTAGAAAGTCTCAGTTTTGCTTATATGCTTTAGGCAAGGACATTTGCTACCCTAGAGCCTCAGAAGTCAAATACTTGTATTTTTTTCTGCAAAATTATCAGTCATTCTGCATTCCCTTGTGCCAAGTTGTTATTTTCTGCAATTGCCTTCAACCCATCAAAAATCTTATTGTTAGAGCTGCATGAGAAGATCAAATTGCATTTAAAAGGTGAGGAATAGCAACACTCTTTGGCAAGATGAAATGACTTTTAAGCCAAAAGGTGAGATCATGCCTGCATGAGTTTGCAATTGAGAGATTAGTTTTAAAGCCCTAAAAAGGGATTGCAGAAATTTCTCTTCTAAGTGCCACAAAAACTGCATTTAAGACTTATTTTACATCTTCATTACATCACTTGGACATTTAAAGGAAGACTAGACAAAATTCTGAGAAGCCATTTGCGCTTCCAGTGAATAACATCAGGAATCAGTCCAAGAACAAACATCTAAATCATGACGCTGCAGCAAGCCATTTATATGGAGAGATATTTTGGTGTCCGAAGTGTGCACGCACACACACACACTGAGAGCTCTGGCACGTTCCCCTCTTCCCTGTCCTTATTTCTCCCATTACACAGATGCATGCACACAATTACTGCCTGTGCCCCTGCAGGTCCCACCCCGCATGCCCTCGCAATTGCTGTGGCTTCTTCTTCCTTACTTTTCTTGAGCTCCAGAGCTATGAAAAGAGAGTCAACCCTGCAGAAGACTCTTTTTCGTGGTAGGTGTACGCCTGGGACCACAAGTCCCTATGGAATGACCAGTAAATGCAGAGGAACGGTTGTGACACTGAGTATTCATGTGTGTGTAAATTGAGAGTACTTGTGATCTGTATACGCTGCCTTTCTCCCCAAGCCCTTGTTCACATCACACAGCTGTGGTGAGAGGCTCCCACACCGCTGCTAAACCTTCACACAGTAGTATATTTTGTAGAGCCTTAATTTCAAGATTTTTTCCACTATTTCAGAAAGCATAATCCAGATGAGTAACTTGGAGGTAAGACAATGTAAACTCATCTCCAGCATGCATATTATTTTCCTGTTTAATGGCAGTTTTGCGAAGGCAAATCCACAGTGAGATCTCCATATTTGTCTCATATGTCTCTATCGCATATCCAATCCTTGTGTCATATGCTTTTACACAAGGTGGAAAATATGGATTTAAACTCATGAACCTACCATTGGTTTGTTGGCCTTCAACAAGTCACTTGGCCACATTGTCCCTTTCTGGAATCACACTGATCTCTTTTGTGAGGTGATTTGAGATCTATGAATTAATATTATGCACATGAACCGACTCATCAGTCTTAGCAGCAGTATGGAAACTGCTGTAAGCAAGGCAAGAGGGGCTTCGCCTAAGAATAAGACAAACAGGCAAAAAACTTTTATGGATGCAGTTTCTGAAGCTTTCTAGAAAACTGAATGCCATGAGTCTTCTGAAGAATTTTTCCATCTTTCCTAGGGAATTGCTTTTTAAATTGTGTAACCAAAGCTTTAGTCTTATTTTTATATATTTTTACACCAGAAATATTTCAAAGAATCTGTGCACCAAACCAAAAAAGATGCCACCGTGAATGTTGGTGGGGCTGCCACGAGCAAGCCCGGCTGTAGAGAAGGCACTGGCCTTGACTCTACACCTGTGCCCAGTGACAGGATGAGTTGTGAAGGTGCCCCCAGATCTGGGGGAAGCACTGTAAGT
This sequence comes from Arenaria interpres, assembly GCA_013399435.1. Taxonomy (NCBI): domain Eukaryota; kingdom Metazoa; phylum Chordata; class Aves; order Charadriiformes; family Scolopacidae; genus Arenaria; species Arenaria interpres. Next base: position 401,728 of record VXAK01008620.1, read on the forward strand.
TCTCTGACATATACCAGCCTCAACTTGGGGGAAACAAAAAACCCCACAAACCACAAAGCAAATAAAAACTTTTTTTTTAGAAAAGAATCAATTCAAGATAATAGAACATGATACTTATGGTTTTGTTTTTCTAATTTTCCTAAGAAAAAAAATCAAAGTTAATTTTCTCAAATAATTTCATTTGGATTTATTATAGTTATTCACACTTAGAATTTATACCACATATACACTCTTAAGTAGACACTAGTATATGAGTTATGGGAGTATAAGTGTGCCTGCGGAGAACAAATGAGAATTCATGTTACTAAACTTTACTGTTTAAATTTCATTCAGCCCAGAAACCTCAAAATATACCCTTTACAACTACACTATTTTCAATTGTCAAAAAAACAAAAGGCTGAAAAAAAGTCCTTATCCACTTCAATCGAAATATTATGAAAATCAAATTGCTTCTGTCTTGGCATTCTTTCTAATAATAACGTAAATTGATTCATCTTTAAGGTGAAAGTATCATTCCTGAGGAGTTCCATCTAGTATGCTCAGGAACAAAAAAGTGAAAACTGAGATCTAAGATTCAATATTTTTTGCATATAAAGCAAGAAGTAATAGTGATAAAACTGGGTTGGCTGGAAGATATGAAACGAAATGAGAATATTTTTCACTAGAAAATGTTTATTTCAGCAATGATGAAGCATTTGGAGAAACTGATGTCCATAATCAGCAAGAAAAAATATACACTGAAGCTTCACCTGGCCTGATTCAGGGAACTCAACACACAACACAGACAATTACCCATATTAGTGATCATTTTCCCTTTTGCACAGGGTAGGTAGACGACTACGCAGACCATAAAGTTGGTGGGTACTTTCAAAAGTTCTTGGTATATTGACCGCTACTATTTTGGGAGGACAATACAGTGTTGCAGAGTAATACTCAACAATCACCTATAGTCCTTTTGAAAATCTACGGTGGATGGCAATTATAGTAATGTCCTGGATTGTCTTTATTTTGTAGTTGCATGATATAGCAAAGACAAGGCTTGTAGGTACAAATAATATCCTTTATATTATTAGTTTATATAACTGTAAAAAAATAGCAAACCTTCTCTCAGCCTATATAGAAGTAGCAATCCTCAAAAAAAGTAGATTAGGAGTAAAAACTTATTGACAAATAATATTTTTTTCAGACATAGACTTACTAATAAACAGTAGGAGTTAAAGTTTTTCAAGTGATTTTTCAGAAATTCAAGTAATTTCCCATCAGTCTTTATAACTGATGAGCCTTCTTCACAATTTAAGGATGAATTTACACTTATTAATTTACAGAGAATTCTATACGTCAACTTCTTTTATCAACTAACTATTATGTGAGCATTAGTGATATTGGCTTGTTTTCTCCTCAGCCACAGTTGTTGCAGTTTGCGTGTGAAGTACTATTTTTGTAAGATCAGATTCTAATGGTGATTGTCAGCATTATTCCATCAGAAATGAGAATAAAGGGATAAAATATATTTTTTAAAAAGAATACACTATATTTCATTGGATCCAAAACAAAATTAAGTTTTGCTTGAAACAATATGTGTTCTGTTCAGAATCAATATCAAAAGTTTGTTTCATCTTAGTTAGAATATTTGGGGAGCAGGAAATGGACAGGTTTCTAAATTTTTCATTAAAAAGAAAATGACCAGATTTATTGCCAAAAAGAAATATTACAGCACTCTAATAAATACAGCATCGTGTTTCTGTTAAATACTAAAGCGTGTATTTTATTCCCCTGGTAATTCAATATATAAAATGGAAAAACTATTGTGGTACGCTATCAAGTAGAAAATTTCAGTGGAAAATACCATTTCTGCTGAAATCAAAAAGAGATTTTCCAATGTCACTAATGTGGCAAACATTTCACCTATTGAACTACAGGGACAGGCTGACATATTCCTCAGAGTCCCTTTTCTTTCTCCACCAGAAGTCCAGTGAAACTATTTTCTTATTCAATATCTGCCTGCTTATACTTGGTTTATGCTTATTCCTCATTCAGATTTCATTCCCAAGGGTTTATTACGGTTTTAAAGCACATAGTCAAAAAGCATAGATATGCGTTGTGAAATTATGGTGCTTGAAACTGGCTGTGGGCCTGGTCTTCTGAATACATCACATATGTATAAATGGTTTTCAGTGCGATTCAGAGTAAATAACAGTGTCAGAAAGAATGAGGAGGAATCAACCACAGTGGACATAAACCCTAGAAATAGCTTACGCTTACTCATTACGCTTTCACATCACATCTCAAACCAGCTATACTTCCATTTAGCTTTGGTCAGAGCAGCATTTTTTCACATTCTTGATGGAATCTGTTTTATTACAGCACTTGACCTCCCTTCCTTCTCAGGAGATGCTTAATTCTTGATATAAGGATGGAAATGCTCAGCCACTTGGGACACACAAAACTGACTTCTATTACAAAATGTGATTGATAAAATGAGAACCCTGGTTAAATGGGAATTTTGAGGGGGCAGGGAGGTGAGCAGGTGGAGTTTGGATATGATAAAGCTATTAAAGCAATGTTAGCAACAACATGCCCTAGAAAAAAACCCAACAGATTGAAAGATCATTGGCTGATTAATTGTGAACTTTCATGAATGTATTCAGATGTGTGCTTCTGCTGCAAAATCACTACAAAATACATTTAAGCATTACGTTTTATATGCCATTCTGAATGATTTTCTAAATTAGGGCATTTTTTTCCAGTTTCCTAAGATGGTATTTAATTATGTAAAATGTTTTCCATTTATTTACTAAAAGCTCATAACTGCGGTGGGATGGTGGGATTTGCTACTGCTCCCAATCCAGTAGTTCACTCAACTCAGTGAGTGCCGGATTCTGCCTACCACTTACACAGGAGAGCGATGGATGACAGAGATGTGAGCAGAGAAAGGAGAGCCTCCTAATCAAAACCACTTTGTGGGAGTTGGGGAGCCCAAACACAGGAAGAAATCACTTAATTCTGCTCCCCAAACACTCAGGTCATTTAAATGGCTGGTAACTGAGGAGAGGCTAAATCACCAGGTGTGAGTAGCAGCAGACAAATCAAAAGCTTTGAGCAGGAGGTTGGGCAAGGTGACCACTTGAGGTCCCATCCAACCTGAATAATTCTACTTATCTTTTTCTGGAAGGATACAGTTACAAATCACTTTTTTTCATGAAAATACACCAGGTGCCAAAAGCAAGAAGACTACAATGCGTGACAATGTGGGAATAGATTTTGCTCCTCTACAGCAGATATTACTCTAGATATAGTTTATACTATGTACATATCCCACTTTTTCAGTTATGAATTGTCCAAAGGATGTCAGGTAGGTAAGCAATCTTCCACACCTACCACTGGCAGCCCTATGGATGTTTGTGTCCTGTCATTGGTTTAGACTTGGAACACTGCAGACATCCTATTAAAATATTTCTTTCCCTTGTAAGAAAATAATACTTGCAATTTGGAAAAAAATAGAAATGTCTGCTCACTTCATTTGTGTTTGCTTGCATTTGGTGCTGCACAATTACCCTGAAGATCAATTTCACCTTTATTTTTCGTGATTTTCTGATTGGTTCCTGCACAACTTACATGCATGGGGCAAATCAAGGAAATGTTTACACCATTGTGGAACCTGTAGCAAGCTGACAGTACACTTCAATAAAAGCATTAGTTTGCAAAACAGACAGGGAAAAGAGAGAAAGAGCTGCCCTTATCACGAATTTACCCCAACAGAAATATTATTTTCAATACAGTGCAAAAGAAAGCCATAGGTAATATTTAGAGCACATGAAATTATTCTCACCTCTCGAAGCCAGAGATTGAACCCATAGGATGAACTGTCTGGACTTTAAGAAAACCCAAACGTATAAGACAGAAACAAAATTTCTTCTTTCATAAACGAAAAAAGATGCCATTGGAAATGTCCTCATTATGCTCAAACAAAACCCTTCCCACAGTCATTCATCCTAAATAAAGTGAGCATTATTATTATTATTATTATTTCTGAGGAATTACTCAAAAAAATAATAATCAAAACATATGCTTAAATCTGTAAGACGTGTATATTGCACATTCCTGGTATCTTTATTTTTCATGAATGTTATATATGCTATTTGTTATTTCATTTCTTCAAGTTAATTAGCTGACTAAATCTCTCCACGCTTTGGTCAGGCAATATAAAATAGTAACGAACGGCAGCTACGCAAAGGAAACTGGAAGCATCACTAATGCAACCTTGCTGACTGCAATATAGATGAATTTTGGCTGTACACTCCAGTGATAGAAGTCTATGAATATATATCTAGAGATTTTTCTTTCTTTTTTTGCACATTCTATATAAATTTACTGGATATAGTAAAAAAACAATGACCATTTATCATTTAGTTTACCCATCAAGATTTAGGTTCTTAATAACAGTAATACAAAGGAAGAAAATTTTCTGCACATTGCAGTAGAACACATTGCACATCTACAAACACACTGCATCTAAGTCCAAGTTTCTCTGCAGTTTGCATGTGGTGTATTGTTCCCCGCATCAGGGAAGCCTGGATCATTTTGGGAGGACCCAAAATACAACTTCTATTAGACTTGGATTTGCGGAATTCAGTAAGAGTCTGCATGTCCCAAAGTTGTAAAAGAGCATCTCACAAGTGAGAAGTGTTAATAAGGAAGCACAAAACTTTTTTACAGTTGGCTAACCTGCCTCCCTTGTTTGAATAATCTTAGAGACTTCCATCCCTGGTGTTTGCATTGTTTGCTAGTTAGAGTGTAGACATCCAGAAGAGGAAATCACAACGTACTGTACCAGTTAATACTCCAATTTGGGTCAAAGTTGGAAGCTTCAAAATGTGTTTGTCTTTCCACCATAAACCCCCATTATAAGGGCTCCCAGGTCACCCAAATGCTTTTAAAAATCCCTTGGGTGAAATCATAGGAAATCTGCTATTGACTGCAATGTGAACAGTACATACACCTTCTTTTATGGTGTCAGTTTTATCTTTTCTGTTTTCATCCATAGCTTCACTGAAAAACATCAATATCCACCAATTCTGAGAGCATCTTACTGACACTTCTATTGAATATAAATCTTTGTAAGTCCAAGTGCCTAAAATGCCAAATGGAGAAAAACAGGAAAAAAACTTTTTATCCAATTGGAGAGAAGAGTTGGTCTTGCTTAATATCCAAAGACTACCACAGATCAGAAGGTTCTTTGTTCTGCTTTATCTCATTTTACAATGATACGGTTTTAGATAAAAAATACAGACTGCTTTGCTAGATCTGATGAGAAAGAAAATACATCTTGGGAGACAAAAAGCTTATTGCATTAATTCAGTAGAAATAAGAAAAGCCAACCCACCTAAGAAAAAGAGTTGGAACTGATACATCCCAAGGCTTATATAAAAGACTTTGGGAAATCTAAGTCCTCAAAATTAAAGGACTGATGGCATAGTATTAGAGATAAAACTGAATTATGATTAATGTCATCAGTTAATCCAAGTTCACTCATACCTACTTGTACTTGTGGGCCTCTTTTGGTCTTTCAGAAATCTCTAAGAAATAGGTGGAGTGTAATGTTTATAGAATATAACCATCTGGTAAATTAAACTAACATAGTATGGTCATAAGGAAAAAGAAATAAATAGCTGGTGAAATGACAACCTACCTTCCTAGAAAAATTCTTGGGTTGAAGATCAGAGGAAAAGGGGTCTTAGGGAAAGACCTCTTCTTCTTTTCAGCATTAGGACAGAAATGGGTTATCTTTGTTAAAATACGTCTTCATTTAAGGAAAAGAAAACAAAAAAAAGAAGTACTTCAGAAATGAGGTTGTTGACCTTGGACTTTCACATTATTTATTAAGAGCTCAAATGTCCAAGACTTGAGGCTGACATCTTCATTTATTCTTCCTTTACAAGAGATAGATAAAAGTATTCACATTTGTGAATATGTGGAGAAGAGAAACTTATTTGTAACTTTGCTGCAGTTCTCTAAGACGGCAAATATTTTGATTCCCTTTCTGTTAAAAACAGCTCGGGCTGGCATATCATTTTCAATAATACAATTGGTTGGATAAAGTCGTCTTCCTGGGAAATAAAAAATCAGGGGTAGACATTTTGGTCCATAAATACACAACTCAGCAAGGACAGGCCCTCTTCCACAGGATGCGGTGTGGTAGAGCCCTTTACTGGAAGGAGCAGGATTTATCATCATTTGCAAGACACTATGTAAGCTTCCATACTTTAGATGGGTGTGAAGTTAGCAGTTACATTCATGATTATGACAGTCTGTTTTACAGGAATAGTAAAATGTGGTCTGGTACTCCAACAGATCAAATGTCAGCCATTTGTTTTAATTTCCAACAGCCAAGAGAGAAAATTCATCTTGCTCAAAGTGAAGCTGTGAGATGTGATTAGACATAAAACTGACTCAGAACCATTGTCTCAGAACCTGGATCAACTTCATGTCACTCTACTTGTATTTTTAGCCAGGAAAACCAGAGAATTTTTTTAAATCCTCCCTAGAAATTTGTGGGCTAACAAGAGGCCCATTTCCAATTTTATACTAACAATTTACAAAGCACCAGCAATTACACTGCAGTTCTTCCAGGAACTGTAATAGAAGACAGATCCTGAGGACTTCAATGACATATTTTCTCACATGCATATTTTCTCCCATCTCTGATAACCCCAACTTTCTTGAAAAGCTTACTTCATGAAATCCCTTCTCAGAGAACACCCATCCTTAGACAACTCGTATGCTCAGAATACCTGCTCAAAATCAGAAGCAGAGAGCAAATGAGTCAGAGGTGATTTTGGAAGAGAGGAAAAGTTCATCGTTGGTATCAGAAGAGAGAGAGTTTTTGAGGGAACAAAGCATTAGGAAAAGGATTACTGAAGGCAGGGCACTCCTGATCTGGAGACTCTTTTGCAACTATTTTTCTTGCCTGCACATGTACTGTTCTCTCTGAATCTCTTTCAAGATCATGGCAACAGGAAAAAACCTGCTTTTATTCATGTTCACATTCCTGTTTATAGAAGGAGGTAAGTATTCAGCTGGTTCACACATTTAGATCCTAGCAGCTTATTTTCTGCTCTCTAGCACAGAGGCTTTGCCTTTAAATGATTTTTGGTTTTGTTTTTGCATTTTAATTTGTGAAAATACATAACAGAGTCTGCTAGTCTGGCAACTGATATATCATTTGCTGTGTCTGGGAGCCACAAGCATGTTTGAGCTCATGAAAGTCCTCTGTCAGTATGAACTCTAACTCCTGTTAGTGTCACCTTGCTAGTGCTGAGGATCCAAAAATGTGGTATAATGTTGCAACACGTAAGAAAAATTTTAAACCCCAAATCTAAAGCCAAATCCCATTTCCTGCAGCAGTTTGAACTGAAATCCCAATAAGCAGCAGCTGATACAGGTGCTGACAATAACCATAGCTGCAGCAAGCTGCTCATTAAAAACCCTGACTCAAACAAACAGACCCCACTGGGCTTTATGAAAATCACTGTCTTGTCCCTCCATTTGCTCATCAGAGTCATACTCAAGTTACTTATGCTGGTTGTCACTTCACAAAATAGCACCTCTCTCCATGATGCTGCCAATGCTGTTGATCCCACTTCTGTACCAAACAGTGCTGCTTGTCTTGAAAGTAGATTTGGGAACTTGGAAGAACACACCGAGAAGGGTGTGTCTGCATAAATTCTTCATGTTCCCTCAGCTGGACCTGGTGCTGTTGCAGAACAGGCAATGCTGAGTGCAAGGACAGATTTCAATTTACCTTTCCTTTGCTGATTCTTTTGGCAAGGTTCAGTGCAACAGCAAAATGATAAAAATTCTGCCTCAAAGATAACAGAACAGTACATGAAGCAAAATGTGAAGTGAGGCACTTTCCCTCTTTATTACTGAGGATATGAAATAACTGAGAGCAATAACAAGTTCCCTTGATTTGTATGGCAGAAATGCTGCAAAATTTGGACCCAAATTTCCTGTCTGCATGAGGAAATGTGGTTGTGAGTACGCCAAAATTTGGCTTGAGATCAATTCACTGAGCTTGCTCCAGAGCACACAGAAATCAGTAGAAAATTAAACAATCCTGTTGCACTCACTGAACTTTGGATCGAATTTTTATGATCCATATTCTCTCTTCTCTACTATTCCTCCCCCTGCAAAATCCAAATGACCCCTGTTGCAGGACATGCTTCAAACCCCATTAAAAACTGCAGATGTAATTTGACTGAACAACTCTGAAAGCATAAAAGTATCTACCTTTGCCTGAGCCACCCTCTTAATGTAGGTACCACACTTACTCCCTTGCAAAGCGCTTTGCAGAGCCACAACAGCAGATGATAATCCAGAGGCCGTGAACATCATTGAGATAAGACTGGTGAGTAACGCCTGAGTATTTAATGTATTCATGGATATCTCATTTTTGCTGTTAGATGTGATAATTTAAGCTACAGTTCTAGCCAAAAGACGACATCCATTCTTTTTTTCATTATTAAACCAGAGATATAAACACATATAGAAATGAATACTGTAGTAGATAAAACCTACACATACAGAGAATAGTCTAGAAAATAAACTCCTTCTATGACAAGTATTTGCAACCAATATTCAATCTGATATTCCAAATAAGTCATCTGAAATGACTTCATGTACTCTGTACTTATTGTAGTTTAAAAGTACATTTCATATGGTAGTAATGCGTTTAATTTGATGCACATGTTCATCGATCTGTTACTGAATGGTAAGTGAATAAAATACAAAATCAGAGCTTTTCTTTTGTCACTGTTCTCAGATACGCTTCAACATGCTTTTATTTGACCTTCATATGCTTAACTGGTTTCACATATGGGTGTTTACATATATCCATACTCTAATTTACAATTTAAAAATCAATTTAACCTTACATATTAACATGTCTAAAAAGAAATAATGAAATAAAATGAGAGTCATGAGTGACTTGTTCTCTGTTAATATTTTCACTCCTGCAGTGTTACATACCCCTACCTTAATAAGGAACTTCATGGCTGTATTTATGCCTACACATATACAATCATACTTAGTGATTTGTAGGCAAGCAGACATGGGAATTCACATCTCCCAGATTAGAAATAAATACAGTTTCATAAAATTAAACCCTATGCTATCGCCTATCACCATGAAGATTTCTCTGCAGTCTTCAGGTACAGCTACAGCAATACAAAGTTCCTGTTCTTCCTAGTTTGTGCCGACAACATTTTAGTGTTTGATCTTAGTCTAGATTAATTATATTTTTGTCTCTGTCTAGTTAGAATTATCTTTTTAAATACATAAGACGGTCCTGTTTTTCTGTCTAATCTTTTCTATGTACTCCCCCACATACTTTTTTTACTCACAAAATTTGTTCTTACTTGAGCCTTTTGCAGATAAATGAGTTAAAAATGCACATAATGTTTTGCATTTCAGAAAAAGGAGAGAAAAGAAACACCCCACTGTTTTGTTCTTGCAAGCTACCTTAATAGATGTACTGAGAAGGACAAGGCAGTCCATCTTGAAGGCTATAATGCTATTTCACTTTGACATCTGTTCTAAGGTAATGGTATCTATCATTAACAATGTCATTAGTGACCACTTTCAGTCCATTGTTCTCATTGTCTAAGCTGGCTATAAAGATCTCATTTTAGACACTTAGCTTTGTGCATATGCCCTTTCATGACATGGTACTCTGGGAAAAAATGCTTTATGACTGGTCATACTATAATCATTCATTTTCATTTAAAAATACAACATGTGGGATTTCAAATGAGAGGGCAAGCTAAAAAATGACAAGTTTTTTGACCATTCATTCTTACAATACTCAGCATCTTCTAATTAATAACAGTAGCCAATCATTGGATGTACAAAAGATGAAAACAAAAGGAACAGCTGAAAAAGAGTAAGTTGTTTTATGTGAAACTCTGTATTTGTCCTTTTGTGTTAACTGCTTTTAAAAATATGCATGGCACATTCACCAAAAATGGCGATCCTGGGTTAAGCACAAAAAAGACCAAATATGCAACATCAGATCTAAACTTTGACTCTGATTTTGCAGATGTTACCCTGTGTGAGACCATGAGTCTCATACTACTTAATAACCTACTTCTGTCGCATTATCTGTTTAATAACCTACTTCTGTCACATTATCTATGAGAATATCTCTAAATAAGTTCTTACCAATATTAGCAAAGCTGCCTGTCCTTACAGAGATTTAAAGTAGAATAATGAAAGACATTGCTGCTCAGCGTTTCACCTCCACCTGGAAATTTTTAGACTAGCTTAATTGAAGATTCTGAAATTAAACACATACCTCTTGATTTTTAGTTCTATGGTTTAACCCCAGACTCATCCTCTCTCTCCTTGATGCTGCAGAGCCCAATCCTGCACCATGTTCTCCCTTTGGAACCCTCTGAAAGTGAGCAGGTCTTGCCTTGTGCTCGGGTGTCATTAATGAAGGGGTAGCTTTAGTTCAATGATTTCACCAGAATCATTCATGCAGAAGCCCGAACTCCACAGATGCCGCAGGAAATTCTGCCTATCTTCTGGATGCTGTTGCTCTTGTGAGCGTAAATCCCCATCCTGTCCATTCATTTCATTAGCATAATGATGTGAAATGGTTTCAAAACAGTTTGTAAGAAGTTCTTTTGTTTTTCCTCTCTCCTGCTGAAAGACTCTAAGCTGGTCAGCCAAATTTTAAAGAGAAGAGGAATGAGACAGATGTGAGATCCCTACAAATAAATGAGGCATCCACTGGAATACCTAACACTAAGAGAACAACAGATAACATAGCACCAAAATGAACATTTTGTATATTTTTATCTTGACAGAGAAAGTTTGGAAGGGTAGCAAAGGTTAATTAAAAAAAAAAAGGAGAAAGAGAATAGCATGCTAGTCAGCTTATTTTCCAGAGACAGCTGGAAATTTTAGAGCATACTTAGTCAAAACAGGAATGGGACTATATATCTTTAAACTAATAAAAAATGACAGCAAGTGTGATGATATTTGTATGTCTGCATAGAATAATGTCCTTGATATTCTAGACTCAAGGTATTTCCATAAAATATAAAAGCCATGAGGATAAAATTAGGCTACATCAGTATGAGTTTTGCTTGTTGGTTCAATGGGAGCTGATTTTAGTCTGACAATATGAATTTAAAATGATAAAAGTACACAATTACTGAGACAAATCCATGCATTTATACAGGTAGTTACTTGGCCTATCAGACATTGGGAGCCCAGTAAGGTTGTAGTTTTGCTATGTCTCTAAGTATGTCCATTCTGCTATGGGTCTAAACTGGGGTTTATTAAAGCTTAATGGGATCTCTGCATTGGCTTCACTGCACTTTGGACAAGGCACGTTAAATACAAAATCTAAATCAGCAACAGAATTTGAACAAAAATCAAAATACTGCTCACTAGACATAAAAATTCTGCTACGCACTGCCTGTGTGTAGTCAACACAGTTGGGCTGATCTTCTCAAGCAGATTAACCTCTCATATCCTCAACTTCTCACACTTGATGGTTGAAACCAGTTTCTGTGTGTATACATGAAGAAGTGGGCCTTTTGTTTCCTTGCATTAATGTTACTGCCAAAATTTGAAACAAATAATTGATGGCAAAGGGAGCATTTCAGAAATTATTAATTAAATATAATACAAGTCATCTAATACTCTATTTGCTATTTTTGTTATGCTTCCTTCCAAATTTTAATTCATTCTGTACCATCAGTTTGTTAATATCAATTGCTTATATAGCAGCAGAGCACAATCCTGCAGATGGGAGGTAAAGATGAAGAGAGGAAATTCATTATCTGCTGCCGTTTGCAGGTGCTCAGCTTAGAAGAACCACTGAGTTAATTTTGATGAATAAATGGGACAGACAGCATTGACCAGATGGCTATCCAGAGGTTTTGGGTACATCCTGCTCTATCTTTTCTTTACAGTAAACACAGCAAAAACACAACACGGGCTTTACATTCTCAGTCAGTATGTTACGAGAGCACAATTTAGAACGGAATTTTAAACCAGAGAAAAACAGAGTGAGACAAATTAAGATAAAAGCATGAGTTGAAGAAATCTCTTTCTTCTGATGCAGTTCACAAGGTATGTCCTTGATACTTGGTTTTTAATTCAGCATCTTATATTGACTTCTTAGGTTGCAACAAGCTCTAGAAAATCCCCTCTGGGTCCCTAAGAAAGATTTTTTTCTTTTTCTCACCTCTAAGGCCAGATAAATGCCTTTACTTTGTTTTTCTCAATCATTTCCTTGCTGCTTTTCACTGTCCTTTAGGCTCTCTCTGCTTTCCTGCTTCTTCCTGCAAGCTTCACAGGCACCAGGAGACATACATGGCCCCATGAGCAAACAAGAGACATACCCAACATGAGAGAGTTCCAGGTGTTAATACGACTCTCAGTTTGCAACTCTATGTGAAGACTAAACTCTTAAGATTTTGAAAATGAAGACTATCACATGCTTAATTCAATGACAATGGAATTAGAGAGGGAAAGTCTAAAAATTCCATTGAAATGGAATGGGGCAGTTGCTCTTTGTTGGCTCAAACTCACACTAAAATGAAACAAATGGTAAAACTGGAAAGACAGAAAGTATAGCTTATTGTTCCAGATCCTCCTTGCAAACTTACTGCTGGGGAAAGACGGCCATGGGAGAAGAATGTGCTCTACCATTTCAAGATGAGCACAGTCATAGCAGTGCCTCTGCACACACACAGTTGGTCCCTGGCCTCATTGGGGCAGGATGTCTTCCAGGAGGAGGCACAAGAACAGGCTCTACGGCAGGCCTTTCATAAACTATGAGTCATGGCAATTAAAACAATAAACTTTATTCCATCCTATTTACAAACCCAGTAAATAGCTTATTTTTAAGAATTTCAGAAGAGAGGGTTGGATGGAATATCCTGATCTTTTGCCCACCAATCAAACCCAATTGCTGACAGCTGATGGTTCATTAATTAGAAATGTAGAGCTGACGTACCTGAAGAATCACAAAGTAAGGCAGTCACATTAACGAGGAAAGGCATGTACTTGTGTGTGCAGAGCTCTGTGCCCTTATACAGACACATCAGCCTAAACCTGATAGCATTTTTCTTGCTCTAGTTTTGATCCATTTGAGAGTAAGAAATAATAATAAAAGAACAGGAAATTTCTGTTTCAGCTGAAGAGTTTCAAAGTTTGGATAGACTAGATAACACTGTTGACATGTTCAGTTGCTTATTCAAACTTTTTGTTGGTTATCCAAGTTTTGCCTCTGAACCAGGGCTGATTGCATACTTCAAAATGGTGTTTGCAAACATTTTTCTGCATTCTGAGCAGCTGCTCCATTCATTCATGTTTTTACTGCTTTTTATTTACTTTCATGAACATCTGGACTATTAAGATTCTGTTTGCATAAATGGTTGAAGAATTGCTCTTCCCCACATTAATACCTGTATAGCCCTCATGAAGAATTAAGCATTCACAGAAAAACAAAATTTTTAAGCACTTGGTAGTGAATTTTTTTTCTTGTCTGAATATTTTACTTGTCCAGTTGGGAAGCAAACATAGCAGCACGTGATCTGAATGGCAAAGCACACTTTATAAAAACAAATAGTTAATGAACAGTTCACAGGCCTCATGTAGGCTAAAATTTATTAGCATAAGCTTTTTCATCAAAGACTCACTAACAAAAAATTTACCATTCTAAGAAGCAGCAGAAAAAGAGTTAAGTGTCTGGATTGTTTATTCACCGAAAATATATTTCATATTTCCATAATGATAAACTTTTGAGGTCTGCCTACTGCTAGCTAACTGTGAACTTACTTTGGTGTCTTTGAAGTATTGCTAACTTCCCTCTGGGATTTATTTGTGTTTGTTGCCAGGGTTTATATCCTGATGGGTGCCAGATGACAGACTCCTCCGCATTTCAGTAGGTACTTTGAGAAAAGATGTCTTTTGCTACTTCCTTTTCTTTTCTACCCGACTCATCATTTTCCACCCTGACTCTAAACAGCTGTCACATGTTCTTCCCAGCTTTGTAAGCAATAAGGATGAACGTGGGCGAGTTTACAAGATTTGCACACTCATAACCTCCAGGTACTTCTACCTAACATCTTTTATTTTGGGGGGTTTTAAAATTATCTTTCTGTACTTTTTATTCCTTTTTCCCTGTTGTAGAGTGAAAGTACACAAAAACTAGATCTTCTATAGTGCTCTTTGAAATTTGAGATATTTAAATTGAGACTGTGCTTAATCTATGGAGGAAACTCCCGCTATAATTAGTTATGTCTTACCTACATTTCATGTAAAAAGGTGAATAATAAAACTGCTTAAGAATAACGTGCCCATAAATCTCAGTCCTTGAACTGAAGCAACTATCTGTATCAATGCGCTATAGTCAATGTCCTTTTTCTGACAAAATAATATTAATGTTTTTAATACTGCTATTTCAAAAATATTAAAAATCTTCTCCAGAACACACAAGAGAGAGAGAAAGAGACAAAGAAGGACTGTCCACCACCTTCCCTCCTAGAAAAGCAGTTAAATGCCTAGAGTTGCAGTTAAGACACTCCCCAGAAAGGTGATAGCCAGACTGAGGTTTGAGTTCCTAAGCTGAATTCGTCAGAACCAGCCCACTTGTTTCTCACGTAATGAAACACCCCAGTAAGCGTGATTCAGTGACAGAAAAGGCCAGCAGATTTATCATTTGGGACAAAATGTCTGGCCATACTAGCCATCAACATTTACACACAGTGCATGTAAATTCATGGAAAATGAGGATCGTGATGTCTCTCAAGCTTTTCTGAGGTTAAATATTTAATAAAGTTACCGTAAGAGTCATTTCCGACATAATGCTGCACTGAGACTTTTGTTATGCTGCCCAGAGGCATGGTAACCAGGTACTTTCATGTGCAGTGAGAACTTGCATATGAAATTAGACATACAAGCTTTTCTTGCATTACTGTGTGCAGTTTCTTGGCATCAGACATTTCTATTACTCTTGGGAGGGTCAGATTGTCATAAGAGGCCCTCTAGCACAGTTCTGGTTGGGAATAGGGCTTAATATGAAATTTGGACTTGCTAAATTTACACTGCATGGTAAAATGCATAGCTCTATCTAAATATGCTGTTGATTCAGCTCCAGTTTATTCAGCAATATGCAGCATAATTTCAAATAATTATTTTCTAACATTTTAAAAAATATAATTGATATAGAACCATGAAGCATCCAAGTCTTGCACATAATAATAGCAGTAGTAACTAAAATACTAAACAAATGCTTTGTATGTGAATATTTTTATACATTAATCTCAGTATAAACTATTGGGTTTTTATTTAGCAAACATTCAGATTCTCAAGATCTTTTAAAACATTTATTTGACATTTCCTCTGATTGCAAACTTTAACACATTTTATGCTAGGTTGTACTTCTAGCATATCTGGTTATTGTATTTTAGAACTTACAGTGCCTCAGTACACATACTTACACCTACTGTAGACAAATTGTATTCGCAAATTCAGTTAAGCTTAGATCCAAATTACCTACACTTATAACTTAAGTTAAAAAGTTAAAAGCTTCCAATTGTTGCTTCACATTGACGGTGCTAACCAAGACATCCTAATGTCAAAGAGTGAGCAATGTGGTATCAATTAATATAACTTTAAATATCTTTCTATATGATTTGTCACATCACCTGCAGTATTTGATGGATGCATTTCAATTAATGCCCAGAAGTGATGAAGACTATAAAAAACTGTATTTTTTTTTAGTGCTACTAGTAAAGCAATCACTTAAGATGACAGGCCTTGCTCATATTTTACTTGTAGATTCCTTGCACTTAAATACTGTCATTTCAAAATCATATTGAATTTTTCAAATGCTCCCAGCAAGGTATTTGGTCTTGTTATCCAATTAATATTAATTTGTTACTATGAAACGTGAAATAGGCTGAAGAGATGGAAACAACTAATACTTTTATTTTCAATTAATAAGCATTAGCTTTTTTGTAATTATGATTTTTTTTAATGTTATTTTTAACTATCCTACCTTGGGAGATAAAGTTAAATGTTGACATTTAGTTATTCTGCTGTCTACTCAAAGCTAATGAAATTGCTAATCAAACCTGCTTCTAAACATGCATCATTAATATTTATAATGTCAATGAGTTTAGGAAGGAACTACTGTTTGGAACAATCAGAATACCTCTAATGTATTATCATAACACAAGCAAGAGTAATAGACTTTGTCATTCAGGATATTATTTAGAAAGGAAAAAAAAAAATCTGTTGTGTGCATTGAACTTGCTTAGTGTATTGCTACCTCCACTGCAAGGCAATGAGTTCAGCAATCAGTGTTGTGGGAAAATACAGTAATTTTGAAACAGGAAGAGGTGCACAGAGCAGCCCCTGAGGAGCAAGGGCTGGGGAGGGAGTGCAGGGCATGAGCGAAGCAGCTCTGAACTGCCAGTGCAGAGTAAATGTTCCCCTCTACCCCGAGCTGGGGGCTTGCAGCACCACACTGCTGTGGTTGAAGCCAATGGCCAAACTCCTATCGAACTCACCAGGAGCAGGAAAAAGTCCCTTAATCTTTCTATGTCATGAAGATATTCCTCATTAAGGGCTGTATTCCTGCGTTCACACTCTGGTTTTATTCAGTCTGTACTCAGGCAAACGCCTATTAGAGCCATTAAGGTCAGATATCTGTAGGTACACCCAGTTCCTATTTAGTTTAATTTCTGAAGCAGTGGTAAAAAGATGCTGCAGGTATATCGAAGTGACTTATTTGATCACATGCATCTTTGCAACCGCATTGCATTCAGTCAGATTTTTTGCAATGAGGACTGCTGGGAGAAATTATTTCTGGGCTTTTATATTCAGAAGTGTTTTATTTTAGTCCCTAATTTTTTATGTTGTCTCATCTGACAGAAAAAAAAGCTAAACAATGACAATAAAACAATAACCAACCTTATTTTAAGCCTGTTTTCAATATAACTGTAAATTTCTCACTAAGGCTACTTACTTCCTTGATAATTAGTTTCTGGCAATTCATTGTTGTTTGTGTTCATACAAAATAAGCACAGAGTTATAGATAGTAGAGATAGGAAGAAATGCTGATTTGATCTAATCCAGACTTCTCATCCTTTAATGCATAATTATTTCTTGAATTTAATTTTCTAGATATTATTTTTATTAGAAATATACAGATAAGAGCTGAAAATGTCTACCTCCATTAAGCCTTTTGCAGTATGTCTTCATGACCTAATAATTCACTGTCATACAGGTTTTTTTGTTATGCAAGTCTAAATTATTCTTTTCTTGGTTTCATTCTATCATTCCCCACTTTTCAGACAGGTGTATCCCTAAAAAATTTTCTTTTCTTTCTGATATTTAAATATTGCTTTTAAAATATTGCAAAAAATGAGCTTCAGTAAAAATGAAATACACTGAAGAACATGTTAATTCTATACATTTTTAAGAGAAAAATGTCAGAAAAATCTGCATCGGTCTCTTTTCAGGCAATATTGCCTTGTGAAATCCAAAGTGGTTTTGATGCTGCTATTACCTGCAGGCTTATTAGGGCTGAGAATTCACATATGGGTGACCTGGGGATTCACTTCACTTCCTTTATTAGGGATAGGCAAGAAAAGAGTGCTTAATGGAGCACATGTGAATAATGATGCTGGGAAAATGTGGTATTTTACTTGAATATCAACTGTTGTATCCTCAAGCATATTAATATTTTTAACATATTCAAAGTGCATCTTTTAGAGGAAAAATTAATGTACAGAATGAATTGGACAGAGGAAGAAGAATGTAAAGTTTGCAAATAATTATTCAAATGTGAAATCAAAAAAATATTTTATCGCTGGGATTTTGTTACATAAAGTTCAGCATAAAATCAGCATTCCTTTCTCCCCTGCAACAAATGCTTTTCCTTAATAAAACTTGACTTTGGCAAGGATCAGTTGACTAATTTGTTCTTCAGGATCCCTGGCTTGAAATCAGAAGAAGACTAATGATGCAGTCAGTAGATACTTCTCAGTTTGTACAGGTTTACCCAAGGCATTGGACATCTGTTTATGAGAGATCATGCTGAGAAAATGCCTACATAGTGTCATCTTTCATCTTAACAAGTAGTGGAAATAACAATTAACATCCTTGATTTATGGAATATTTTTTTCCCTGATTTTTCTGTAGTTTGTCAGCTATTATTTTCTTTATTATCCAGAATGGATATTGTTCACAATTAATTATCTTTATTCTCGTGCTTTGAATTTGTACCTTATTCTGACTGGCATGACAGTGTTGCAGTACAGCTAACAAGCAGCATAGAGAGGCCTTGTAAGACCTGAATGAAAATGGAAAATATTTTCATACGGAGTTTTGCTAAAAAAGAATTTGGAAAAAATTCTATGCTCAAAATTGATTTCTGAAATTGGTATACGGAATCCTTAGGTCAAACGTTTTGTGTTTCTTTTGTTTGCACATTTGACATTTCTTTGACAAATGGAGTTGGCAGAGAACCGAAAAAGCAAAACACTGTGGAAAAACACATGGCTGTTGTTAACTTCCTTGCTGGTGCAAAATAGTTCAACAGGAAATGAGAGCATGCATTACCCTTTCAATTCTTGAGAGTTTCCAAATCAACTTATTGATTGCCTATAAAAATATACAAATAACCATGTCAGTACTCATCATTTTTCTGATAATGATGAATAGTTTTGTATGTATTTATGAGGTGTTCTTTTTGGGGGGAAGGTATGTTTCAGCCCAGTGATGGCATGCTTTCTTATAAAAGATCCCTATGAATAATCACTGCCAGTGATTTGTCAAAGTGGTCATCAACGCGCTGTAATTTCTGTTGTTTGAAATAATAGTTTCTTTGGAAACTATAAATTTCTCATGTAAATATTGTTTTAATCACAAATCAAACTTTTTATCATAATTAAACCATAGCTACAATTCGAATCCACTTACAATCACTAATATGAAGAAACACTTATGATTCTGAAGCACCAAAGTACTAAGTGTAAAAGATTACTTTTAAAAAGCCTTCAAAATAGATCTTTATTTCTTCATTGTTAAGAGTATTATCCTAACCCTAAGCCTAGATTTCTTGTGCTGTTCCTCACTTCTTCATTTTTATTAACTCTCTCTAGGTAAACTAGTTAACACTTCATTTAAATAGATAGTGGGAAAGAAAGTACATCTACTGTTATCCCCCAGATCAACCCAGCATTGCCATCCTAGGCAGAAAAAATCCTAGCCATAAAAATTTTACTGGGCATTGGAAGGAGGATTGACTTTACAGTGAAATCTGAAAAGGTGTAATTTTTTTAATGAGCTTTAATAACACGAGCAGAAGTTTGTAATAGAAGATGCTTTCTATGCAACAGTGTACACTGAGGAGTAGACTCTGCAGAAGTTGTTTAGCTTAATGATTTCAACAGAAAACCCACTAAGATACTGTCAGTGCTATATACTAAATTTCAAGAGCCAAGACTTATTATTATTGATTTTCAGTGTTAGAAGGAAAAAGAAAAACTTTCTATTTCCTCCCAGGTATCTTTGTTTATTACCCCGTGCAGTTCCACAAAAAAAAGGAAAAGGATAAGGCAAACTGAGAAGCCTTGCGTACTTGCATACGGGTACTGTGGAAGAGGCGTGCAGGATTAGGCCTGTAAATTCACAAGGAAAGTGTGTTGGGAGAGAAGCTGGCCACACTGGAATGAAAGGCAAAACTCACACTGATTGCACTAGGCCAGGATTTCACACTGAGTTTTCCTCTCACAGGCTACCTTTTTCATTCACTGATCTTTACATCAGGAGAAGAGTAACTAAAAGCGCTTGCAAGAAGAAGAAAAACATTCCTAAACATTTCTCTGTCTTTGCATCCTACTTTCACTAATAGAGATATTTTAGACAGATCTCCTGCAAGAAAACACACTTTGGGCCTTTTCAGCTGATATGTAGCATGATTTGCACATGGTTCCACTGTTTCATTATTTTGAAATATATGATTTTAAAATACCTAACTCACAATGCATCTGAGAGTCGTCTTGGTTTTCTGTTGCTAGGTATTAAAACATGTATTAATTACAGTCTGGTAGATTACAAAAATTATCATCCTTTGTTATGCAATCATACTTATGATTTCACTGAAAGCAACAGGATGTAACAGAATATGTTTAAAAATATTTTACTGAAAATGACAAGATGACCGAATAATGATTGACTTCATATTCACAGAGATAAATCTGTACCTGTTCTGTGTGTATCTATGCCTGTATTTATGTGTGTGCATAATTCTGCATGGCACAAATCCGCATAGCTTATCACCCAGAGGGCGGGAGCAGCCTGCAGGAGAGCTGGGCACGCTACTTCTGAAGTTAGCACCAAGATCGGGACAGAGCTCAGAGTTTGTCTGAGCTGTGTCTTCCCAGTGAGCATCCTCACCTTCCTCCGCCCCCGCTGAAGGGCGGCTGACAACATCCCACTACCAGTCAATTTAAACAAAAGCCCTCCAGGTTCTCATGCTGCTAGAAGCACGTATGTATTCCAGTGCTTGAGAATCATATAAAGTCCTATGCCATTATTTCTTTTGCCTTTTCTTCTCGTGAAATAGATTCTGTTTGCCCTGTGGCTTGGCAGGTTGGGTTATGCCCTGCTGCCCTTTGGAGCAGAGGTGTGCATGGCACATGCCTGTGCTTCTTTCCTCTTACATAGTCCAATATGAAGTGCCTTCCTTCACTTTCTAGGGCACCAGTGGGAGCATCGTAACACAACAGAACTCCGAAATCCTGCTTCTCTAAGAAGCAGAAGTTACACAGGAAAAAAACAGATGAGGTTTTGATTTTTGCTTATGAAATTACCCACAAGAGTCTAGTGATGTAACATCGAATGGTGTACCCTTTTGCTGCAGGTGATGCCATTTCCCTCAACTGTCCCTTCCCTGCTCAAAATTGTACAGATATATATATATATAGTATTTGTTTCTTGTTTTCCTTAGTGGAGAAAAAGAAGAAAGAAAACAAAAGCTCTTTAAATATGTCAAGCACAAGCACCTTGCACCTATCATGGAAGTCACATGCTGACTTCTTTCTCACATACAAAGCAACACGTACAAAGTGAAACCAAAGACCTGAATTTTGTGAGTGAACATGAGAACATAATAACAGCCTCCAGCCTGTAACTGTGTTAGTCCCTACTTTTGTCTCTACACGTAAATATTCCAGCAGCTATGTCAGCATCAGTTTTCCTTTCCTCCTGAAGAATGTTAACCAAACTGCTCTAAATATGTTAAAACCGAAGGTGATGGATTGCAAGTCATATAAAACATGGCACAGCTCAACTGTCTCATTATTCATGAGTTTATTTTTTGTTCTCATTGCACAGTTTACCTGTTTTACCTACAGAGCTGTTCTGCACCAAACTAGTTCTTCGGTCTTAGAGACAGACCCCACTAAATATGTTTCACTTTTCCATAAGTTTAAAAATTCAAACCAATAGCTTTCACCATGAATAACATTGGCTGTGCTTGTTTCTCTGTTGTATTTCTGGAAATCTCTCTAAGACACTAGATTTCTAAATATAAGTTTCAACTAAATATGACTCAGTGCACATAGATATTACCATTGATCTTATATTCATACATTGCAGAAGCAAGAGATGTTGTATACCAGAGTAAGTAAAATAGAGGAAACATTAAAGGTATGGATGAAAAATAAGGTATTAATATTTCAGCACCATAGCATAAAATAATAGAAAAAAATCCCAAATTCACCAAATGTTTTCTCCTTGTGACTTCATTCCAAGACACAGTCATGCAATGATAGCTATGGCAAGTGGGTTGTTTGCCAGTGTTAGAAAAAAGAGGACCTTATCTCTGAGAAACCAGACGGTAAAAAAATCTCACCAGCATCACAAGAAACCTACAGATTTAAATGGTAGATAATCTAAAATTGTAAACTATCTCAAAAATATTAGTTTAGCTTGCTTTTCAAGTATAAATGTTGCATAAAAATCAGAGAAAGGGAGCACGAGATCTTGTTCCAGTAACGATGACTTTGCAAGTCACCCAAAGTTACTCAGACAAGGTAGCCGTAGCTCAGAATTGTGAAATGCCTGAAGTAAACACATTATTCTATATCTGTTTTGGACTTTTAATTTCTTGTTACATGATGGGTTTTGACTAAGTCTTTTAATTCTGAGAAAAGAAAATAATCTGTGATTGCAAATCATGTTATCAGCTAACTTAATTTCTTTACCATGACTACATAGATGGTATTAACCCCACAAAAATGATTACACCAGAAAACAGCAATAATCTTGATGTACTCAGGTGAAACAGAAGTCAATGGGGCATCATTCACAAGGAATTGCTCAAAATCCCGGAATTACCAAGGATTTTAAAGAGAAGAAAGGCCAGTGCTCAGTGGCTAAAAATCTCTCTGCTCCTGTGCTGTTCATATGTTAGAGCCAAATACTCAAAACCTCATACCCACATGTAATTCCCAACAGATGTTTTCCCCCTGTATTGTATATAGGCCGGAGTGTAATGTGGATCTGACTCCTCTGTAACAGTACTCTGTAAATCTTTGGCCTTGTCTAGCTAAATGACACTCTAATTGACACTCTTACGGTGTCAACAGGAATATGGCCAGAGACAATAACTAAATTTCCCTGTTTTATGCATGTTATTTCTTCCTTGCAAAGGTAAGCAGAACTGCATGGGTTTTCCTTATACTGTGTAATTTCTCTGCTGCTCCAAGACTTTCCAGTTCCGCCAGCTGTGGCGTTTCAGAATTAGCTCCCATGTGCTCTTTACTAACCCCGTACCCAGCATTTTAACTGAAGCTACCTATCTCTTATTAATCTTTATACCAACTGCCAACCACCTATTCAATGTCATTCAGACATTGTCATACAGTGCTGTGTATAAAGATATATTAATTTATAGAGTTGTTAGATATATGTGAGAGTTCTAATACTGCTGTCCCAGGGATTTGGAAAGATTTAACCTTTCTGAGAGTGATTGTGGAATCAATGGATCATTGATCGTCTATGCAAAGTTTTTTCTATTCTCATTTAACCCCACATTTTTCATTTATTTTCTCTTTAGATCCACTAACCTTTTCCTCACAGTATATCTTGTATTCAGACACAGGAGTTTTATAGCCAAGTCCCAGTTTTCATATAAAAATTTTGCTATTTGCAGAAGCTGTTAAAAAGATTTTTTCAGTGTCCTGTTCAATTTATGAAATCCCTCAAATCCCCCAAATTTTGGCTGCAGAGGAATGTCACAACCCAAGGGGTTCATGTTTCCTTTTTTCCCTCATATCTCTGCAGACAGAAGGATTGCATTTTCAGACATCACCATAACGTGTGTAATGTTTTCCCACTTCCTTTTCTACAACCCCAGCGATTTTTTTATTGTCTGTTTCACGTTTCTTCACTTTGGCCAGTCTCCAGTAAGCTCCAAAATGATCTCCTGATGTTTATACTTTAATCTTCAATCTTACTTTGCTTTACCTCTTATTTTTGTGCTCTCTCTTTCGGTTAGTATGATGTTCCTACAAGTTAATCTCCTGTTACAGCCCTCTTCAGACTGGCATTACGCTGTAAGGCACCGAATGCTCCCCGGCACTTAAGTCAGAACATGATTGCAATTGACTTAAACTTGCTGAATATAAGTCAGTAGCATAGGTACAGCATATACTGCACCAGAGATGCTGACTCCGATTCTGTTAGACCACGTACAAGATCTAACAGTGAGAAGTCAGAAAAATAACTGTATTTACCTTGCCACGAGGAACTCACAGAAAAGGGCACTTGGGGGTGGATCAATGACATGATAGAGGTTTAGATCTTGCTTGCTACAGCGATGGCTTTGACTTCCCTGCCCCCCCGTTGACCCCTACAGCAGAGAGGTAATTGATGACAGCCTGTTACCAAGAGCAGGTTATAATACTCCTGTTGTCCATCCACACAGGCAACCTAATTTTCTCCTGTGTTTAGAAACCAGTTCATCTGAAACACCTGCATTCATGGATTAGTTTCGCATGTGAGCTATTTGGACATAGTGTTGTTCAATATTCCGAGTGTGTCAATGTCAAGCATAAAGGGTATTATTATTATTACTATTATAGTATTGACTGTACAGTTTTGGCAGTGCAGGAAGATTATCTTAATAGTCCCCATTCTTTAGTTTATTTCTAAGCAATTTCCCAATAATGTTGTAGCTCTAAGCCAGATACAAGTTTAGGATATGAACAATATATTAGCTTTTTTCCTATTATTATGCATGACTGAGATCCAGTAATACGTATACATTAGCCAGCTGGTTTATGATTTAGTTGGACAGTTTTTTTCCTCCATTTCTTTTAGGGATGCCAATATACTTACAGTTATTATTACTTTATAAAAATATGTTATGTAATTTTCTCTTTTTTCTTTTCCAGTTTTCTTGTATTTAATTCATGCAATGTTGCCATCTTCTTAAAGCTTCTCTGCACAATTATTTTTACTCTCCTGATCACCCTTATAATACTGTCACATCTCTAGGACTGGCTGAAGTATAGGTCATAAAAGACTTGTTTTGAAAAGAGTTTGTGTGTGTATGTTTGTGGATAATCTGTCCAAAACTCTCAGAAGGCATTCATTACTTTGAAATGTTTACAAAATAGATCAGCTCAATATATATCTGCCTACAGGCTGCTTGAACTTTTTGGGCCTTTACCAAAGGACGAGATCTTCACTGAGGAAGAATTTTAAAGAACATATGAAGAAAATTAGGGACTGACTTTGCTGAATTTGGACATTTAAGAGACTCCAGTTCCAGCATCTCTAAGGTGTCAGTAAAAACTTGCAAAACAAATGCATTCCATATTGTGTCAGCACGGCAAGGAGACAAACTAGTTAGCAGTGGCTGACCTGTGCTACCTCCTTCATTTACCAAAGCAGTTCACTAAACTGTAAAGAACGCTTTGGATAGTCCTACATAAACGTGCACATGGGCAATGAAAGCAGCTTAAAGACCAGCAGATACTCAAAAAGTTAAAGAACTGAATATGCATCAACAGACAAAAGAATCCATAATCTATGGATAAAATTATTATAATCCAAGAAGTATTATTTTTACTTAAGAGCAACATAATATAAAAATATAAATAAATTTGTATTATAATATATATTTTACATTACAGCTTTACTGGAGACTTACTGTCACTTCTATTTGTCTCAGCTTCTCATTGGAATTAGCAGATACTCTCATTGCTCCTTTGGCAATACAGTGTTTCTATTCTCTAAATAGTAACTGTGAACCTTTTATTCACATAGAAACCGGTAAGAGAGGTCTTATATATAACATATTATATAATATACTATCTAAACTAACTAATAAACTAACACAACAGGATTAAAAGTCACAGGACCCTGTGTCTCTGTGCATGCATATTAAAATGTTAGAAAGTTTAAGTAGCAAATCTAAATTAAATGATGGCTTGGAATAAAATACGGGCTGGCTCTCTACTATTTTATTTGCAAGACAGATTTCTTTCCCCCTCAGATCTTGATCTATTAGGGGGGTGTGGATGGGGGACAGTCTGTAGAGAAAGAGAAGCTTTACGTTGAATTACAATGTTTTAGAGAGCTAAACAATATAAACCCCAATCGCGTATATAACCCCTTCTAAACATTTCCAGATGCTGTCTGGAAGTAGTTAGTGAAGGCTGAACATGATATTTACATAAGTACCACAATTTTAATTTATTTGCACACATGGTAACTCCTTGCCACATTGTCCTTGACAAACCAGGTCATCCCTGTGCATTTCAAGCATATACACAAGCAAAGGGGACTGAGTAAAATATCCTTTACTGATGCTTCCATCCAATTTCCCTGAAAGCTGACAGAAACGCTGGGCTTAATTCTGGTATCATCTGAACCTTTACACAAAGCCCAGCTCACGTTTCTCCCAGGTGTAAAAAGCCTTGTGCGCTTTCTACCCACGTGCCCACACAGCTGAGGAAGACGAAGCAGAACCAGACCACTGAAACACAACCAGGTGCATTCTCTCTCTCTCCCCCTACTCCCCCAAAAGCCTTCAGAGAAGGATGAATGACAACAAGAAGAACTAACTGGACACGCTGAGTAAAAACTTCAGGGACTTATAGGAAAGCCTGGCTTTGTTATTAATGATAGTGTCAAGAAATCAATGAAGATTGCATGTTTCTCCTGATAATATCCCGGACTACATTCCTCACTGGCAGCTTTCTGTGTTACTCAATACAATTTGCCTGTGCTTGGGTATCATGCCAGCAAAAAATTGTGAAACCCTTCAACACTACAAAAGAGCATATTAACATATGTATTATGCTCTGCCATAGACTATAAGGGTTCAAAAAGCAGTATTCATCTTTATGTGGCTGCTTGCCAGCTCCCACAAACACACATCAGCATGCCCCCAGAAAGTAATCCAAGCCTTTTTTTCCTCTTTTTTTTTTTTAATGGACGGATGAGCTGCCAATAAATTGGAAGAAGACAAATTCTGCCTTTCTCATTTTCTTCCCATATACACTTGCTACTTTAGATCTAAAAGGGAAACGAGAAATAACAAGATGTTTGTCCACTGGCTTTATGTAATTAATATGGGGAAATTCCCAGACAACGTAAGTGCTACAATGAGAAATTTTAGAACGGGATTACACGTTGACACTGGTTCTTGAGTTCAGCAGTTTGTGATACCATTGCCCACCAACAAAACATTTGACATAAATGGCTAGCCTATTAACTCACCCTTGGAGGAAAGTGTCTTATAGTTCCCATCCCGCTTGTCAAGAGGCATTTGCAAGTCTTACAATGCATTTAATGAATTCTCTAGTGCTTGCACATTCAATTTGCATTCTTTCTTTTTAATCTTTAGTGATTTTAGCAGCAATGTCCTGGGAACCATTTTGGTACAAAAACTCTAATAAGGAAAAAAGCAGGGTGACATTTAATTAACAAAATTAATTAGTGCTAAATAGTGAAAGAGCATTCTCTAGCCATTTATGAGACAACAGCTCAGAATGGAGGAATGCTGAGGATGACAGCTGGAAATTGTGCTCAATTAAAAATTAAAACACATTTGGAGAATATGAGAAAAAAATAGTTTCTACACTAAGATTTTTCATGATCTTAAACTTCTGTGATCTCAATATCATGCTGATTTTCAACTCTTTTTGAGCTGCCACCCCGACGGTTTTCCACTGGAGATATGACAGCCTATATAGAGAATTTAAGATGGCTAATAATAACCTTGCTTTTCTTTTGTGGCCCTTTCAAAAGTATCTGCAGGGCCTCCCCTCCCCCAAGGATTTTGTGGAACAGAACTTAATATTCTAATCATATAATTGAATATGAAGTTTAATGAAAGTAAGAGCCAAAAAGAATCAGTTACATCCACCATTCCCACTAATTAGATATTACATGGTCCTTGGACCACTTTAGTTTTATGAACCAAGTGAATATATGTTCTTAAATGGTAAAAAAGCAGCAAGTATGCTTTATGGTAGAGAGTTTTTTTATTATTATTAACTCACTTCTGTTTACTGCTCTTAACTCTCTACAACATAAAATCAGTGAATAAATCCCACAGTTTAATCTCAGCCTATGATTTTTTTTTTTGTTTCTTCTAGCTCTGATGTTTAGTACTAAACAACCTAAAGTCAACATATTGTAAATTAAGATAAAACTGCAGTGAAACAATAACTTATCTGTAGGAAGTAGTGATAAATGATCCTAACATATACGCTGAGCTCTTCAAAGACAAAGGGCTAAAAAGGAGTAGATGTAGTCTCTACTTATGCCAAATTGTTTGTTCAGGTATTCTAGACACTAGGCAAGGCAGGTTACCCAATTGTCCTTGAGCATTCATGTAGTCTTATCTCTTCAAGATAGACTCTCAGTTTCTCTGTAAGCTTTTCTCCTTTACAGGAAGAAATGCCCTGCTTGGTTGTGTCTGTATCACTCTGAAAGAGAGGTCTCCTGAGCCACTGTCCTGGTAAGATGCAGCTGCACGCCAACCTCTACACAGGTCTGTTCCTAAAGACTGACATGCTCCTAATGACCTACTAATGACTCTGTAACTTAAACCTCAACATTTGTCAGTTTGTTTGGCCCATTTCTGTTCACTACAGTCCGTGGCAACATTGAACACCTTTTAATTAAAACATGCCTGGATCCAAAAGTGTGCAAGTTGTCTTTCTTTAGCTTTGCCTTTTTTTTTTTCTATAATCAGGATGGAATTTTTTTAAAAAAGGTAATCTAGTTATTTCCAATTTTCTGAAGCTCTGTTCTATAAAAGTACTGATTTTAGTTGAAGGAAAAGTTGAAGCCTGAAGTTGGAGCCTAAAAGAATATTCAAAATATTCCCTATAGAGAGGACACACAGTAGATTGTCTAAACAAAAACTCAGTTTCTCAGTAGCATGCAAGAGTATTTACAGAAGGATTAGTGAATTTATAAAGCAAGAAAAAAACACAGTAAGCTTGGGAGTTGGGGATTTTAGATAGCCACATGAAATATGTATGCAATATTCCCAAGTGTGAACTCTCACATGTTGCTGACATGTGCCTTCCACAAGACAAATATAGAACCAGTTATGAAGTACTCAGGTAAATGGAGAATAACATTAAAAAAGGAAAATATATGTAGTTTATGATCCAGCTGCCATAGAAAAAATATTGTCCAGAGTAAAAGAAAGGTAATCTGAAGGCTCTGAGCCAGACAGTTTAAATCATATCATGCTTGTTGTGTTATTTGATGACTAAAATGTTGCACTTGACCTTGCACACATTTCTGAACCTGTGAAACTGCATATTTTTAGTGCAGAATTAAGAATAATTTTATTGTTTGCAGGATAGGCCATACATCTACACTTAGATACTTATGTATATAAAGGTTCCTATAACTTTAATTATTTTCAGTGGGAATTATGCCAAACTATGAAAATATTGGCCCATCTTAAATAATTTTAAGAGTCAATAAAATGATATTGCACAAGTAGATATGCTTTATATTTATACTGTTTTTACAATTCTGAGTTGTTCAAATCCTTGAATTGGACATAAAGTCAAAATCTAATGATTACCGAAATCAGTAAGGGTCTTTCCACTGCCCTCAGGATTGGGGCACAAAGTTCAGAACTCAAGAACAGTTCTTTTGATTTGTCTACAGATTAATAACCTATTTTAATGTTAACAGTACATTACATGAATTCATTCATAGATACTCTCACTTTTCAAATACATTCTGTTCTGACACTGACGAATGATGCAAAAGTATTTTTCCAGCATAAACAAAATAATGTTAGTAGATACATTGTTACTTTTTGAATCACAGTGTTGTTCTTACACTTTCTCTTATAAACACTGTTTCAAAAACTAGAAGCGAACTTTTCTTAGTAAACGCCCATTTATTATTAAATGCATACTGGACGTTTCATTAATGAATATTTGTGAAATGTTAATAATGTATTTTCCCTACCTCTTTTATCCTGAAAGAAATGTTTTTTAATTAGTTAAGTGATCTACCCTATATTCTCCCAAGTGCTATCAAAATAATTTAAGATTTACTGGGTTTTCAAAGGCACAACAGTACTATTTCTAGAAAAAAACCCACAATCTTTTCATAAAGCCAAACATTAGAATGTCCACACGTGGGGAGCTGAGTCCCTTTGCATGATGAGACCTGTGTTAAGGCTGTACTTGCGACTGCCATGAGCACTGTGGTACGGAGATGCATCTGTCCACCATCCAGCAGCGGCTTATGAGTACAGCTCGTGAGCCCCTCACTTACAGGCACCTGAAAGCCCACAGGGAATGGGAGATTCCCGCTGGGAATGCAGCAGCAATAAGGAAGTACCAAAATACCTATCCATTGAATTGTAGACCTCGTTTCTACGCGTTTAAGGCTGATGAGGAAGTTTGCAATCAAACAGTATATGAACATGTTCTGAATTAGTTTGTGAAAATTCCTAGGAATAATTCTACACATGAACAGTGATATTTGTGCTTCAAATGTATAAATAGCAGTGATTTTTCCTTATAATAAACTAATCTCATAAAAAGGAAAGAAATAAATACATCCTGTGGCAGATTAAGAGGAAAAATTTGAACTCATAAGAAACTTAGTGAAAAAGTATTTTGACTGAGAAGAAAAGAAATTTAAAGTTACCAAAATCATATATGCAACCTGCACTCTTTGCCTGCCAGATGTTAAAACTGCTGATTGAAAATGATGTATAATTATACATAAATTCATATATTGTTAATTATGTTGTATTGTATTATATTAAATATATTTATTATATTTAGACACCCTTACCTATAATTGTATTCTATTTTTTAATTATATATATTAGTGCATACATAAAAATATATAATATATATTACATAGTATAGTTTGGTTTCCTTGCTGCCCACCAGAGACTTGAGATGGAAAAATGTGACCATGAAGAAACATGGTTAAGCTGACCAGAAGAGTATGGTCAGTTTTTATTTCTACTGCTCATTGATGGCCAGCATGGAAACTAAGAAAAATCATTTATCAGCTTTCATCTCCTAAGGTTTCTCATGCTGGTGGTTCTCTAACAGACATTAATGAAGTCAAGGAGCTGAAAGAAGCCCTGTATTTTCAGTGGTTTGGCTAGTGGGCCCAACAGGAACCTGGAATTCATCACAGAACTGCCTCAGCAGCCTATTTCCTGGCTTAGCAGACTGTTGAGAGCTCTGGAAGGTAATCTGATTGATTTTTGTGAAAATCCTCCTCATCGCTCACCAGAACGTTTTTAAATCAAACTGAGTCTCTGCAATAGTGAGAGTTTCACAAATAGGCAAATGCCTGACCAGACCTAGAATATACAGAATATGCTTTGGAACAACACCAGTTGATTCTAATAATATTTAAAAATATAGTTTAAAATGTTCTATTTATATCATATTGTTTAAAATATTATTTAAATAAAT
>VXAK01008621.1:0-56848 GCA_013399435.1 Arenaria interpres
CTGCAGACCCCTCACCAGCTTCACTAAATGGAAAGACATTCGAGTGGCACAAGAACTGCGAACAGAGTAACGCATCCAAGCAAAAGAACATCTTTGTGTAAAAACACTCGGAGGCTTAGAATAGCGCTCGCACCAAAGAAAGCTGCAAACAGCGAAGAAGTTTCCCTCGAGTTAATATATAATGAGTCCTTGGGTAGGCCAGCCTGCTGAGATACCAGTGACACCCACCCAGCTGCTAGGACACAAGCTGGGTTTGCTGCACGCTTAAACCAAGGAGGTAGGGAAGCAGAAACAGGCACTTCCAGATTCACAGCAGGACTCAGAAGTAACCACACGGTAACTACTTTCAAATATAAAGTGAAGGGCCCTCTATTAACACTAATGCAATCTCTGGTTTATACCCTTCTTGACCTTGGATGTTTGCAAAAATCCTTCACGTAACACTGAATATATTTCCAGTTTTGTTGCTTCTTCGGTTCTATTTCGTGGTTCTTTGTAGGCAGGCTACAATTTCTATGCATATATTATTTATCAGATGTACGCTTTTCCCATTTGTTCATCAACTACGTGCATTAACTACTTAATGACTTGCAGCTTGAAATCTGCAAGTCCTGCTTGCCCTATTTTTAGTTTTGATTGACACAGTCAATGAAAGAAGCCTCAAAATAATAGCAGTTAGTGAAAACATACCAAATCTGCAAGATTTAAATAGTCATCACCAAATTTTACTTCTTTTACGTCCAGTAAAACATAAGTAAAGCCCTAGCACATTCTAGAAATACGCACTGCAGCAGAGTCACTCTGTACATGAAAACTGACTGAGCGCAGCCATCTTCACTTTAATGCAGTTAAGCTCAATTTTACTCAATTTTTGCATACAGAAGATTTGCTGGCAGCTCATCTTTATACCAAAACGCTTTGAGCAATATTTAGGAGCTAAAGCAGTCGCTGCCATGAAAATATACACCAATGTATTTGTACAACCTATGAGGATGATGTAGTACCTGAAATAATTCCAGGGAAAAATGTTTTTTCTGTTAGAAATCTTCCATCCTACAACCAGCTATGTCTAAACATATTTTTTTTTCTTCACCTGTTAAGAGAGAGAAATAATTTCTTACTAACAGCAAAATTTCGTTTTTCCGGGTTGGATTTCTATATTCCTTGCTACTTAGCTACTGTACAAGTCAACACAGTTTTTAAAGCTCATGGATTGACCACCTTGATTTGCCGACGTAATGCTTTTGTACGAATAAAGCCGCAGGCTGACCTCCAGTGAAAAAGCCAGCACGAGTTCACTTTTGAAAAGCAGACCCACTTGCACAGCAAAAACTGCTGGTTTGAATTCGCAAATGGCAGCCAGACACGTGCTAACACAGCAGTTTTATGAGAGAGGAATATATTAACATTTATCAAACAGAATCACAATTAATTGGGTGCCACCAGAAAGAAGTTCTCCCGCCCACACTGGAACAAGAAAGCATCTCCTGTGGATTTGTGCCCTACATCCCAGGCACACACCTCCATCCATCCTCAACAGCCCTATCCCAGGGATAGGACAAGAGGAAACGGGCACAAACTTGAACGTAAGAAGTTCCACCTAAACATGAGGAGGAACTTCTTTCCTATGAGGGTGGCAGAGCCCTGGAAGAGGCTGCCCAGAGAGATGGTGGAGTCTCCTTCTCTGGAGGCATTCCACATCCGCCTGGACATGTTCCTGTGTAACCTGCTCTGGGTGGACCTGCTTTGGCAGGGGGGTTGGACTAGGTGGTCTCCGGAGGTCCCTTCCATCCCCATGTCGTTCCGTGATTCTGTGATCTTTGCCATTCTCAGTGACATACTCTCAGCCATCGCTCGTACCACCACATCCTCCATTATCCCCAAGGGCCTGAAGACTTACCACTTCACTGCTACCTTACTATTCCCTGTTGCCACCCCTCCCCCTGGTGATATCTTTATTTCCCCTGAACTACCCAGAGTTTCTTCCATATGTTCTTGAACAACCTCCAGCACCCTGGCCGCAGCTTGAGGTTGCATTTCCCTCCATGAGAAGATCACTTTTAATCCCTTCTCTCTAGACAGCAAGTGATTTCCATTAACCTCACCGAGACATTTATGGAGATTCAACACATTCGCTGTTCCTTCAGATGCATTTGAAATTGGTAAATGGGTTCCAAAAGGTAAAGGAAGGAGGCAGAAGAGAAAACGTGAACTAGCAGACAAAAGGATCAGCAGAATTATCAAAAAGATTTCAGTTCCTTATGAAAGTAGCTTAAATACACAAAGGGAGAGTGAATCAGTAACACAACACACCCCAGTATAAGAAACACACAACAGAAGGGAGACTCCCTGGGCACGGGGCTGGGAAGAAGAGAGAACTCAGAAACAGTATTTTCTGAGATTACAAATCCAGTGCCCCAAACACTACGGCTCCCACCTCGTTCCACCAGATTTAGCAATGTGGTGCTGCATTTCCATGCACGTAAAACCCCTCAACCTGAGTATTTGCAGTAACTGACTTTGCATGGCTTTTTCTACCTTCTACTTTGAAATATTCAGCTTGTTCTACCACTTTTTCTTTTTTTTTTTTTTTTGGTCATTCAAGCTTATCTGTTCTGCAAGAGTGGACTGTGCCTACCTTGCAGCTTTTCAAAATCTTTGCAACTACACCCATGAATCGAGGACAGGATTTTTACCCAATAGAGGGGGCTTGTGACCTCCCATCTCTGTCAAGGTGCAGTAGTAGTTGGAAGTCAAGCTCTTGAACCTGTTCCATGTCACAAAGTGCAATTGCCAATAAAAGAAGGACAAGGGAACCATTTCCATTCCTTGCTTACTAGCAACTAAAATACAAATTGAGACTTATTGGTATGTATGACTGATGCTGGGCACTAGCAGATACCTTGGTGGCCCGATCCTAAGGCTGTACCGGCGTCACAGCAGAAGACAATCCCGTCTTCGTTGGTACCAAAAACCAAAAGCCCTGAAAACAATGGGAAGGTTTTTGGGTGTTTACAGCAACACAGGAAAAGGGAAGGGAAATCCAAAAATTAAGCAGAGTTTCTACCGGAGCACTCGCTGCTTTCCCCCTCCCTTTGACTTCAGAGCACAGACGTTCACGCTTTGAACTCCAAGGCAGAAAACCACAGCAGAAATTCTTCCCCGTTAATGGCAGGAAGCCATTACTGATGTTTGATAAATGCTCTCTGGGATTAAAGCTGGGGTCCGGCAAATCTTTCTTAAAAACCTACCTCTGTTTTAGATCTACATCTGAAGGTCTTCAGCAGCAAGAATTTTCTACGAAGTTCAAAAATCACACAAGAAAATGCAATAAACTCACTACTTTAAATGTACTCCCAAATTGCATCAACTGACTATTTCTCTCTGTCTTTGATCCCCAGCACAATCACTTAAATTAAGGATTTGTATAAGTAAACATGATGAAAATGATCCCACCATTTTGACATATAATACAGGAATTCAGGTGACACGCTCAACCTTTAGAGCACACTGGGCTTGGTTATTACCCTGTGGTCCATATATATATCCCTTATATAGCACCTTGAGTTCTGCAACAGCAGCTTGTTTTGTTAGGCAATTAGACTATATAATATATAAAACAATTATATAACTGTTAGACTATACGAAGCTATTTTTCCTCTGATGGGTTCACAGTCATCAGCCAGAACTGATGGGAGACTTCTGTAAGCACTGAAGCATCCCAGACTGCTGGCTTCATTCAGGAGGCATCACCAGTTTAACACACTAACCTAAAGGAAGGAATACAAGGAGAGCACCTCTGAGGAGAAAGACCTAGGAGTCCTGGTAGACAACAGGATGACCATGAGCCAGCAATGTGCCCTGGTGGCCAGGAAGGCCAATGGCATCCTGGGGGCATCAGGAAGACCATGGCCAGCAGATGGAGGGGCGTCATCCTGCCCTTCTGCACTGCTCTGCCCTGGGGAGGCCCCATCTGGAGCACTGGGTCCAGTTCTGGGCTCCCCAGTTCAAGAAGGACAGGGAACTGCTGGAGGGGGGACAGCAGAGGGCTACAGAGATGATGAGGGGCCTGGAGCATCTCCCTTACGAGGAGAGGCTGAGGGACTTGGGTCTTTTTAGTCTGGAAAAGAGAAGGCTGAGGGGGGATCTGATCAACGCCTATAAATACTGAAAGGGAGGGTGTCAGGAGGATGGGGCTGGTCTATTTTCAGTGGTGCCCAGGGACAGGACAAGAGGAAATGGGCACAAACTTGAATGTAAGAAGTTCCACCTAAACATGAGGAGGAACTTCTTTCCTGTGAGAGTGGCAGAGCCCTGAAAGAGGCTGCCTAGGGAGGTGGTGGAGTCTCCTTCTCTGGAGACATTCAACCCTGCCTGGACACGTTCCTGTGCAACCTGCTCTGGGTGGACCTGCTTTGGACTAGATGATCTCCAGAGGTCCCTTCCAACCCATGTGATTCTGTGATACATTCTTTCTGCAGGCTGAGTTTCTACAATGCTAGCTTTTCAAAAGCAAGAAGGCTATGGACGTGGTTGGGCTTGCAGGGGAGAGAAGGATGTCAAAGGCAAGAGCCCAAGCTGTATCTTCATTCAGTTGAGACGCTCTATTCACCTGCTGTCCTGGGGGGTGGCTTTTTGGCTTGCATCAGCAGCTGCTCAATCCAGCCCTGGAAATGGTGATGTTCTGGCAAGGGATGAAAACGCTGCTCCTTCAAAACACACGTTTTTGCCAACCTTCTGCTCAGCCTCTGCACAAGTACTCTGGCTATCCATTCTTGCTCCGTGCCATTACTACGGTAGCATGGTTAAATTGATTCTTAGCGTTATTATCTCAACACACCCACAGGTTCATATGATGGGGGCGGGGGGAAAGAGGCAAGATAGGAATTAGAGAGGGGAAAAAAAAAAAAAAAGTCTTTTCATTGATTGGATTGTTAGCTTACTGTGAAGATAAAATATGCACATTATGTATTAGGCCTTTGTTGGCCACTCACAGAGCACAAAGAACTAAATTAGCACTAATTACCAGGAGCTAAGATTAGTCTCTCCTAGCCTGTGGAAAATACAAAGGTGAGTTTTAATAGCAGAGCAAGGAGATTAAGCAACATGATTCTGACAAGAACCATAAGAAAAGGGCAAGTAAATTATCCCTTGTGATCTAAAAATATAAAATGAAGTTGTGCCCGAATTCATTATGTCTTTCCTTGAAAAAAGCCACAGCTCCTTTCTTCATAACAATTTAGCACAGGACAAAGAGGCACCAGCGCGTATATTCTGCAGTTGTAAAGAAACTACACACAGATCTCCAAAATTCCCCAGTCCTAGTTACTTGTGATCAGGAAAGGCATTTGTTAAGTATTAGCATTGCTGCCTAAGTCAACACCCTCCTGGGTGTATTTTCTTTAAGTGCCTCAGTTCCACCGACACTGGCTGCTGTATAACTGAACCAAAGTGCCATATCAGAGAAAAGCACGTGGCCCACTTTGGAACGTTTCCTTTCTGAACACTTTTTGTTTAAATTGAAAAAAAACTCAACCATACAAACTAAATATAGCTAAGAACAACCATAAATATGCAGGGGTCTCAGCAGAAATTAAAAAAAAAAAAAAAGAAAAAGGCAGGTTACGCATCTATCCAACAGTTCTGGTATAAGGAATATGTATATATAAACAGATATATATTAATATATACATATATAATGCTTTAGACTGAAAAGAATGTCTTGCTTATACAAATTACCATGTACGACAAAGTTCAGCAGTTTCAGAGAGTCTGAATTGTGCTAACGTCACCCAAAAGCAGATGGAAGCAGGCTCAGCAGGGCAGAAGAGAGGAGAAGCAATGAAGCGGGTTGCAGAAGAAGAATATTCTGATTTTCCGGTAGCAGAAACATTTTTTAGTATCTTCGCAGATGTTGGCCAATTTAAGCAGCTCATGAGAAATACTGGTTAGAAAATAATCTGGAGCATTTGGAACAGTATTCAACACTTGTGTATAGTGCTCGTTTCCCTTTGAGTCTGCTAAGTAAGGCTAATGAAGCACTAATGAAGCTGGTTTCCTATGGCTTTTTGTCTAGTGGGTGGAATTGCTGGAGTTCAGTAAAACATGAGCTTCCTTTGACTTTTACGTTTTTATGTGGTAGATGCACTGACGGCCTTTTTCCCTTTGCAGGTTGAAGACAGAAGGGACTCCCACTGCGAATTTTTTTGTT
This sequence comes from Arenaria interpres, assembly GCA_013399435.1. Taxonomy (NCBI): domain Eukaryota; kingdom Metazoa; phylum Chordata; class Aves; order Charadriiformes; family Scolopacidae; genus Arenaria; species Arenaria interpres. The sequence continues at coordinate 6,212 of VXAK01008621.1, forward strand.
GGCAAAAGGACTGATCTGATTTCTCACTTCCGTGTGGGTGGCAATATCCACCACACTCGCAAAAACCTTGCAGCCCACCACCGAGATAATGCTTAAAATAAGGTCAGGAGACTTAGAAGCTGTGAACAGGACTAGGGCAATGAGGCTGGAAAGGGCAAGCAAGCAGGAGAAAAGACCACCAGAGTGCAAGAAATCGTGCAAGCCCCACTTTCCTTGATTAAAATGCATGACTTCGGAAGGGAAAAAGGCTATCGTGGAGAAAGCTAAAGGAGACACATCAAAACCGCATGGAACTGATGAACTGATTACAATCCATAATGAGGACAGAAAAATGTTTTCTAACTCATGATTATTAATAAGCTAAACTAATTCCCCTCTCAAAATTCTGTCAATTGGAATACCGCTTTTTGGAACTGGGACATCACTCAGCAGAGCAGCATATTAAATATTATTCTCCAAGCTTTAAGTTGTAAAGATTTCTTTCATGAGGCCACAAGAACTGAAGAGAATTCAATACTCTGACGGTCTCTCCAGGGCTTTGCTGCTTACTCCTAGTACAAGGCAACAAAAGTTAAATCCTTTCTTTCCCAAAGCAGTTTTGTTGTCCAAGTCTGATCAACCTCCTGTAAAAAAACCTGTTGGCTTTGCTTCAGTTTTGTTCCCACCAATGTGAGGTTCCTCGGAAGCAGCACAAAAAAGCAAGATGCAGGTACCGGAGGCAGAATATTAAGTAGTAAAAGACGACCTCACCCTCGACCTGACCTAAATGTTTATGCCCTTGCTAACGTTTAAAGTGTAACGCCAAAAGGCAACACACTGCTTAAGAAATGCCAAAAACCCCCCAAAATACCAGCCAGCCCAATGCAGCCTGCAGGCCAGAGGGTGGCTGGCATCTGGAAATGAATGGAAGAAAATCTCTCTCTGGGTTAACATTATGCCTTTCTCGTGGGAAAATGAAAATAAACTAAAAAAAGCCCAACAACAAAAATGAGCTTTGGTTTTCTCAAATATATACTAATAATGCTTTCCTATATTCTCCCTCCTTAAATGGAGTATGTTTTGCATGCACTCACATTATTGATTTCCTGCAAAGCAGCTCCTTCCTACAGTACATTCCCATTCCACTTCTCTGCCCCACCTGAAATCACTGCAAAAACTCCCCACCTGCAGTTCACGAATGGTTTTGAACCTCACAAACTGGAGACAAAACTGTCTCTGGACAGTTGTCTGCTGTGCCTTCCAGGGAAGATGCCGATCAATGGCGCACCCATTTCTTCAGTTAACTTTAATTATCACCTAAAATTAACTGTCTTGCAGGTATTTCCAATTGGAATAAAATTCCTGGATTCAAAGATCCATGTAATTATTATCTCAGTTCGCTGAGATGTTTTTGACATTCACAGGTAACTGTGCGAGCTCATCCCACTTCTGCACCTCTAGTCACAATTTTCCAAAGCCCATGTACACTGAAGTGTACTCATTTCCATACATTAACCCGTGTCCTCTAGATTCTGCACCCATGAAATTGATTTATTAAAACTCACTATCAGCATTTTAGTGTAAGAAAGATGCAGTTGTGGCGCTAATAGGAGAAACAAATCAAAGCAGAATAATTCTGCCTCTACTTCACCACACCTTTCAAAAAAACTACAGCATTCATCATACAAAGATTGTGTTTTTCCAGTAATGGCACGTTCTTCATACATATGCACACAGACGATAGTTGATTATTTCCCCAGTAAAATTATTTCTATACAAATTTAAATAGTATTCATAGCTCAGTAAAATGAAACAAATGCGCAAAAAAATAACTGTAGTCCCAGACATCAGGACCAGATGCTAATATTTTTCCTTTGCTATGAGAAAAATGGAAAGTTTATTGCAGAAAAATAGTTAGAGAGAATAACACCATCTGTGTAACCTCCACCACAGGGCGGTTCCCAAACTCTGCCTCTGAGCTGCCACCGTATGGTCCTGCCCAAAGGGCTTCACCTCCGGTCCCAACCCCAGCACCACCAAAATCTGGGTGCAGACCTGGAGGACCACAGAAGACACAGTGCTGTATGTTTCCTGAGGAAAAACACATTCACTGGATTTATCTGGAGTTTCCCTAAGGTATCTTAGTGCTAGAGATAAAAGCTAGATGTTGGCATGAGAATGTAACTGTTTATACAAATAAAGCTGGTATTTGGCATGCGAAGATCCGTTTATGTATCTCTCTGCCTGACCAGATACAGAAAGTCTGGAATCACACAACTGGGGAAAAAAAAATACAATCAAACCACTTTCTTCTGGGGTATATTTGAAGGGGATGCTCACGTGACAGTTCCTAATAACAAACAAACCCAAGGTCTCCTCCCTCATTCGTAGAATCATAGAATCATTCAGGTTGGAAAAGACCCTTGGGATCACCGAGTCCAAGCATCAACCCCACTCTACAAAGTTCTCCCCAACACCTTATCCCCCACCATATTCCTCACGTAAACCCGAAGGAAATGACACAGCAGAAGGGCAGCCCTTTGAGAGAAATCTCAAGTTATGTCAAACGTTTTTTTCTGTCTACATCTCCTTCATACAGGTGCTCAGAGTTTCACTGCGGTAAGCACAGCCTACGGGAGAAAACACCCATGATGGTTGTTTAAATACATGCTCGTACAGCAACTGCAGTACGTGAATTTAAAGGTCAGAATTCTTCAAGTGACGTGTGATTCATTTTTGCATCTCAATTTACAGCACTGAAAAGCTTCAGTCCTCATCTCGCTCAAGAAATGTGCAATTTAATGCATAAATGAATATTCAGATGATGAAAGTCCTTTAAGTGAACAAAAGCATCTTAGAGAAATACCAAGCTGCAAACCCTGCTCCGTTTTAGGAACTGGAGACTGGAAGATAATGACTGTCTTCTTCAGTTCATCGTCGCTGGGGAGGACCGAGAAGGCTGGAGACGACACAACACCCACGCCAGCAGCTAAAGCAGGGCAAAAAGAATGCCTCACAGTTCGTTATGTTAAATAATACCACTGCATCACTCACACGTGACAGCGCCAGCCACAAAGATGTGCGTTTAACTCAGGGACTTCTGATGAAAATGTGAATTTTAAGCTAATATCATAGTGACTTGGGCAAAAGCAGCCAACATCCTTATGTTGCCACGACGAGGCAGGGAACACTAATGCTAGTTCACACGTGCTGATGGCAAAATTATCATTTTAAGCAGGAACTCCTCTACACGTATTTCCAAATACAACTCCACACGTACTTTTCAACTCCTGCTTGACTGTACAAAAATGATTTTTAAAAATAAAGTCGGACCAGAGACACTGACATTCTCCACGATGTAGAGTTATATACAACATTTACATCTAAGAAGTAAAACCACAGCAGGTACACAATGCAGGTTAAGGAAAAAGCAGAAAGTGATCTTTTACTAATAGGCTTAAGACAAAACGATTCCAGCTGCTGAAATTGTGTTTAATGTTATTTCTGTCCTGCTGCACTGGATTAAATGGCTTGGAAGTGTTCATATCACAAGGTTAAAACACGAAGAGCTTGCCCAGGACAGTTTGGCTTCGATTCTTTGAAGGTGTCAATTACAAAATTAAGAACAATTTTGTCCCATCAACTCTTCTCCTTATTATGTCCTTTGTCTTGAGCAATCCCCCAGAACAACACCAACCCACGAGCAAAGCACTTAAAAGGATTACTTTGCTTCACGTTGAAAACCAACAACCTTTCCAATTCTAAGAGCATCTCGTGTACCTTAGGAGACAATATGATTAATTAGGTTTGGTAGCTTCTGGTTCTAATTTTTCAACTTGAAAATGCAGTTCCTGGCCATATGTAGAGCGCTTTCTCGACCGTTAGGACTTTTAAAAGCATCTCAGATTAGGCACTCGGAAATTAAAACATCCAAAGTAATTACTCATTGCAAAAACGTTTTATAGATACATATGCACCATACAATGTACTACATATTTAAACATCTTCCGTCAGCCAAAATTAATCGTTTTGGATTGACAAAACAGGATTAAATTTTATCGGGGTGGTCTAGTACATGGGGATTAGTATCACAGCCTGTGTTACCGTTACGTGGATCTTTTAACAGTTTCAGAGTGATTAAGTAATTATCTTTTTTAACATTCTGTAGAGGGCCTAAAAGACTCTTTTTCGGAAGTGCAAAGGCACAGTGTATTAGAAGTCATTACTGCTAGATCCACCTTGTTCATTCACAAAGGAACGAACCTTTTACTGTTGATTGATGATATCAATGTTGGAAAAAAAAAAAAAAGGGGTGGGGGCAAATATAAATAAATCAAGCTTTGGTCTGAATCTTTGGAGTTATATAGCTGCCTAACTCTCCATGAATTTCTTAAATAGCATAATTGTCATTGACCTTCCCTGTCTTTCAGGCTCTTAAACGTTCAGGGAAGGCCAGAGCCAGTAAATTGCCAGCGCCCTTGACCGAAGCACATTGATCAAGGCCAGTTTAGTACTTGCTTAGTTTAGCAGATAAAATGTGGAAGTCAGCATTTCTAAATAAATTACTTGATTTCTAGGTAGCGATGTACAATTTCAATAAACATGATGACTCATCATCTGAGGGAGGGGAAAACAAAAGAAAATCTCAGGAGTGTTAAGAGAAGCCAAAGCATAATTCAGTCTCTTTTTACTACATTAAAAATCCCCTAAAGAATTGGGTAAATATGCCTTGAAACAGCACTACTAACAAGACCCTTTTTTACTAGTAAGTCCCTTTTTTTGATCCCAGCTGCCTTAGTTGTAACAGAAGATAACTGAAGGAGGAAGGAGAAATTCAAGATAAGTTGTGGAGTTCATACTGTAATCATATTGCTGGTGGGCTACAGTCACCTCTGTCTTCTACACAACAGAGAAGAGCTCTGCCAGTAGCCCAAGGCTGACCATAAATGCTCAATTTTGGTTCCCTAGTTAGTCTCCAGGCAGTTACCAGCTGGAAAGACACGTCTCCTCCATTTCTCTGTTTCTCCTATAAAGTGAGAATTTCAGCTTAGGCAGTTAAAAGCTGCCGTACCAGGTGAGACCACAGGTTAGTTTAGTCCCATCTCCTGGCCCAAATGATGCCAACAGCAGTCGCCCAGAGGAGGCTGTAAGAGCAGGACAAGCACCGACACAAGCAGGACCCTCCCGAGCTTGGGGTATTTGCTACGTATTTGGTAGCCCTGAAGAGATTTCTGCTGCATCACCTGGCAAGGAGTTTTTGAGTTTAACCACATACCGTGGCTAAAAATCATCTGTGCCTTGTTATTTTAAAACTTTTATCTGCCAACTTCATTATTTCACATCCCCTAGGTATTTTCTTTTAAACGCTTTCCTTTTAAATGACTTAACACATTAGCATTTGTGTTTGCATTTAGGAACGTTTGCACCTCTAGGAAACTAGAGAGTTCTGAGACGAAAACTATTAAAATGTACGATCCCATGCAGAAAATTCTGGTTTTAAACATCAGCCTCCATAAGCGCTTCCATCCGCCCACCCCGTTATCCCTGCTTGGGTACCAATGTCCACAGACTGTCCCAAGGATGCTGTACCTGGAGGACAGTTTAAACAATTTGCCAAAAATCAAGACTAACGGTAGTTTATCTGCAAAGTCTCCAACACACCATGAGCCACATCTTTGACTACAGCACCTGGAAAAATGAGATGACGATTTGATACCACCAGAGCCAAATGACCAGCCAGAAGACTATTTTGTAAATAAAAAGCATCATTATTAGTAATACATTTTGCACAGACCAAAGACAAAAGCTGTATAAAAGCACAGTTTGCGACACTGCTGTGGAAACACAAACGCTCTGCTCAAGGATTTGATTTGATGCTGTATTTAAAAGCTATTTATTAAAAGGTGAAGGCCTGATAAAGATATTAAGACTCACTTCATTTACAAGTGGTAATTTGTTTTTCTTTTGAATAGATGAGCTTTAGGATCACACGGATTATCAGAAAGGATGGGGGGTTCCAGTTTTATGAGGTGTATTTTTGTTAGTGTTTCCAGTGGGTGTATCCCCTGCTGTCTGTCCCTGTGTGATAGCGTACTCTGCTATTTGCTATGATAGCCTGACCTCTATCTAAAATTCAACCTTAAAAAGAAAAAAAAATATTACATGAAAACAAAACTCGCTGTAACTTTTAAAAACAGCTGTGTTAGCACTAGTAGCTGTTACTGGTTAGGGCCAATCTTCCCTAACACACAGCAGTTCACCAGCTCCTGAATTTTTGCCTGAATTAAAGAAAAAGAAATGCTAATCCCAGCACTCACTTTATTAGCAAAGCCTCAAACACATCAAGGTCCAACGGGGTTCATGGACTAGAGTAATGCTCCCCCGAGGACAGGGCTGCAGCCCGAGCCACAGGTACCAGGCACCAGAATTGAGTCATGAAGGCTTCAAAACCAGCAAAGCTGAAACTGATGTTTTCCAAATCCAAACACGAGGCAAATCCAGGGGGAACCAGGCATTCATTGCTCTGCTGCTCACAGAAGGGCTTGTTTTTAATGGATATTTAAGCTATTCAGATCCTATATCCCTTTTGACCTTCCTACACCTCCCTAGCCACAAATCAGAGGACATTGGGAACACGATGTCCCAGCATCCCTTCATCGAAGGAAGGGCACTGCGGTGGAGGATGGCAATGAGAGGCAGCAGAGCACACTAATCAGACTTTATTGATTTGCACATCACAGGCAGCAATTTTACAGTTAGGTGACACAGCCATTTAAGAGGAACGGAAGCGAGCTAGAAAAAAAGATTTTATCAAGAACTGAACCTAGTAAAAGCCAAAATATTTTACTCCTTTGTAGAAAGCTACCTAAGTTATAGATGACAAATATTACTTAAGAGCGTGGCACATTCACATTCTTTGCCGTGTCTGTACGCTACTCATATATACATGAATTTAATAGACAATGTTTCTTGGTTGCTCCTCAAAATCCTAGTATCTCCTTATTTCTGTGGAAACTGTGGCCATTCACTCTGCAAAATGCAGTACTTTTCTGCTTGTTTTAGTTGTTCGTATAGGTTTGGGATGGACCTGCTGGAAAGCGCTTCTGAGGAGAAGGATCTGGGGGTCCTGGTGGACAGTAAACTCCCCATGAGCCAGCAATGTGCCCTTGTGGCCAAGAGGGCCAATGGGATGCTGGGCTGCGTAGGGAAGACTGTGGCCAGGAGGTGGAGGGAGGTCATTCTCCCCCTCTGCCCTGCACTGGGAAGGTCACAACTGGAATCCTGCATCCAGTTCTGGGCTCCCCAGTTCAAGAGAGACAGGGAACTACTGGAGAGAGTCCAGCGTAGGGCAAGAAAGATGATGGAGGGATTGGAGCATCTCCCTGATGAGGAAAGGCTGAGAGAGCTGGGACTCTTTAGCCTGGAGAAGAGAAGGCTGAGGGGAGACCTTATTCATGCTGAGAAGTATCTAAAGGGCGGTTTGAGGGAGGATGGAGCTGGACTCTTCTCAGTAGTTCCCAGTGACAGGACAAGGGGCAACGGGCACAAGCTGGAACATGGGAAGTTCCATTCAAATCTGAGGAAGAACTTCTTTGGGGTGAGGGTGGCAGAGCCCTGGAAGAGGCTGCCCAGGGAGGGTGTGGAGTCCCCTTCTCTGGAGATCTTCAAGCCCAGCCTGGATGCCGTCCTGAGGGATGTGCTCTGGGCAGCCCTGCTTTGGCAGGGGAGTTGGACTAGATGATCTCTAGAAGGTCCCTTCCAACTCCGACAATTCCATGATATGAAACAAACTAAAACTTTATTTGGGTAAAGGGACAGTAATCCAGAAATGTTTAGTTATTAATTTCATACTCAGACTTCTTCCTTCTAACCTAATGACAAATTCTTTCTATCTACCTGGAAACGACTTACTGAAATTTCCAAAACTTTCTACAAAGTATCATGCAGTTCAAATAACAATTATGTAGGAAACTGAAGCTGAGGTAGCTGGGCTATGTCGCTTACCAGGCTGATGTGTTCCTCTAATTTGTCTTTGATGGAAAAAACACTACCTCGTATTTACCGTGACTCACCTATTCCTACCCATTTGTTGTTTGTGCAGCAGAACCTCACAATCATATCCTCCCCTAATTGTACTTCCAGTAAGAGTTAATACTCGACCAGTAACAGCATGTAACTTCAGCAAAAAAGTAAGAAAAAGTAGACCTTGCTTACGGCTGGATAAATTACAGAAACATTTTGCAACACAGCCGTGTTTCAAGAAGAGCATGTCCAACAGGTTGTCTGGCCAAACATACGGACTCCGGGCGTTGCCTCATCCCAGTGTTCTCCAAAACAGTTTCCCCAAGAAATACTTTCAAGATTCACCCGTCTGCCAGGCAGGAAAGCCAAACCCTGCGTTGACGGAGTTAGGAATAGCCTTTCTGTGGTGGTTAGAAAGGTCGATAGGCAAGAAGAGAGCACTCTCCTCGTTCTGAGGCAGAGATGAGGCCACAATTCAAGCACGTATTTGAGCACACGCTTTTAAGTATATCCTCAAATATCAATTCAGCCAACAGGAAGCAGAGGGGTCAGACACGTGCTCCATCAAGCACGGGGAATACCTCCTTTCCAGGCTTAGCCAACCTTTTCATGCTTTTTTTAACTTTTCATTAACTTTTTAAATGCTGATACCAAATGTTTTTTCAGGCAATTGCGTTTGATAATTTCATAAGGTGAAGAGCTAGAATGTAAATTAGCATATCTGCAAACTTCTATAATGTGCCACTGCTATTGTAATTGCAGATATCATAATATTTTGGACAGCCGGCTGAACGTGAGCCAGCAGTGTGCTCAGGTGGCCAAGAAGGCCACCAGCATCCTGGCCTGTGTCAGGAACAGCGTGGCCAGCAGGAGCAGGGCAGTGATGGTGCCTCTGTCCTGGGCACTGGTGAGGCCTCACCTCGAGGGCTGTGTTCAGTGCTGGGCCCCTCACTACAGGAAGGACATTGAGCTGCTGGAGCATGTCCAGAGGAGAACCACCAAGCTGGTGAGGGGTCTGCAGAACAAGTCATAGAAGGAGAAGCTGAGGGAACTGGGCATGTTTAGTTTGGAGAAGAGGAGGCCGAGGGGAGACCTCATTGCCCTCTACAACTCCCTGAAAGGAGGGTGTAGAGAGGTGGGGGCTGGCCTCTTCTCCCAAGGGAATAATGGCAGGAGCAGAGGAAATGGTCTGAAGTTGGGGCAGGGGAAGTTTACATGAGATATTGGGAAGAATTCGTTTCCTGAGAGGGTGGTCAGGCACTGGAACGGCCTGCCCAGGGAGGTGGTGGAGTCACCATCCCTGGAGATATTTAAGAAACATGTAGACGTGGCACTTCAGGGCATGCTCTAGTGCCCGAGATTGTCTTTTGTCCATGTATGGTTGGACTCAATGATCTCAGAGGTCCTTTCCAACCATGAACATTCTGTGATTCTGTGATTTCAGATATAGTAATTGGAAACATAACATCAGTATTACTAAGACACTTATATTCCAGTAGCATAGAGGGGTGTAAGCCCTGTATCACCCCAGAACATGGGAGGACAATCCTGCCTTCAGGGAGTTTTAAACCAAACAGTTCTCATGTTTCACAACCATTTTAAGTCAATGTCAGCACAGGTTGTCACGAAAAGACAAATCCTGCAATCCTAGCCTCGCTTTAGGGCTCTTACCAGCAATCGTGCATCTCGTGCAGTGAGGCTATCACCAGAGACAGCATGAACAACTCACCAGGGACCAGACAACCTTTGCCAAAGGTAGCCCTGGTGCGTAGGTTGTCTTAGCCCAACAACGAAACCACAGATGTAGGGACTGACACCGGACAGCCAAGTTTTTCCTCAGACAACATCACGTAACTTCCCGCTATCAAATCCCCCTCCCCGACATTTCCCAGCACGTTTGAAACGCATCACCAAATTAAAAATCATCTTTGGCATCTAAACCAGAAATTGAATATTGTTATTGCAAACATGCCAAGAATTGTTAATACACCTTCTAATTCTTTCAAAGTTTATCTGATTTTGAATTTACTGGAATGTTAAAGCCCAGACTTACTGGCACAGAATGGGTAACGACCTTAAGCAGAAAAGCAAGTCAACATGGGTGAGGGGTTTCTGGCAAGAAACATTTATTTAGATGCTACAAGATTCATGTTCTTGAATTTGGATTCAAATTAAGTGACCGGTAATTTTTAAAGCATTTTTTAAAAAAATCATTAAACCAAGATATTTGCATCAAAGATTGTACTTTTATCTTCACTGTCATTTGATGGGACATTCCCTGGCAGATGATTAAAATCTAAGGGATTTATACCAGATACTCAAGGTTAAGAATTTCTCCCATACTAAGGCCTAGCAATGGGAATAAACCTAAGAATAAAAATCAGGGCCAGAAATCTGCAAAACCATGGACTTTTGGTTACAGTATTTGCAGGAGATGTTATTAAAAAAAGGCATTTAATTCAAATCTAGATGCAAATCATTAATGTTGAGGTTTCTCAAAGCTTGGGTTTTCTTCAGACACAGGTTTTGATCACCATCTTTGATTAGCTGTGGAATTTACATTCTAGAAGATGATATTTTTCTAGACAATCTGACCACCTATTAACCATCATAAGTGGATTTTGCCTACAAGTCAATACCTTACTTGCAATTTAGAAAAAAATAGTGCAATTACATCAAGCAATAAAAACTGAATTTTAAAGGATTAAGATTTCTCTAATATTATAAAGAGAAAAACAGTAACATTTTTCCTGGTGGAAGACAGAGCATTGGCTACTATAATGACTGCCACTATCTCTCTGTCTCCTGTTCTGAAGAACTTAAGAGCTACAGCTTTCCATCCAGCAAATGATGGACTTCAGGAGAACCCCAACCCCTTCCAAAAAGTTGTGATTTACCAAAACAACCACAAACAGCCTCATTCAGAAATTAAAAATACCTAAGTCAGCACCTCAACCTCACGGCAGCACCAGCAGAAGTAGGGAGGTGATTGTCTCCCTGTATTCAGCACTGGTGAGGCCAAACCTGGAGTATTGCGTCCAGTTCTGGGCACCTCAATACAAGAGAGATATTGAGGTGCTGGAGCGAGTGCAGAGGAGGGCAACGAAGCTGGTGAAGGGCTTGGAGCATCAATCTTATGAAGAGCAGTTGAAAGAGCTGGGACTGTTTAGTTTGAGGAAGAGGAGGCTGAGTGAGGGGAGACCTCATCACTCTCTACAACTACTTGAAAGGACACTGTAGAGAGGTTGGTGCTGGTCTCTTGTCACAGGTAATTAACGACAGAACGAGAGGGAATGGCTTCAAGCTCCAACAGGGTAGGTTTGGACCGAACATTAGGAAAGAATTTTTCACAGAAAGAGTGGTCGGGCATTGGAATAGGCTGCCCAGGGAGGGGGTGGAGTCACCATCCCTGGATGTGTTTAAGAGCCATTTAGATGTGGTGTTGGGGGATACGGTGTAGGGGAGAACTTTGTAGAGTAGGGTTGATGGCTGGACTCAATGATCCCAAGGGTCTTTTCCAACCTAGACGATTCTATGATTCTACTAAGCATCAAGGACTAGTCAGCAACACAGACCTGGTGGAGCTGCCAGTTCTCGCCTTGGTAACATCCAGTACATGGATGCTTGAGGATTCTAGATAAGCCAAGGGAACATCAAGATAACAAAACAGCTATTCTCCCTCTTAGGAAACCTGCTGTCATTTTGACCACAAAAAGAAAAGATTCTCCATGGGCACGCGAAATAAACCTTTAACCAGTCAGCAACTTGAAAACTTAAAAAACAGATCAGAATATTTACATTTGGATATATACAACCAGTGTATATGTATCTTGGAACAGATCTGTAAATGTTTCCACTGTGTATTGCTTGTAAAATTTCGGAGTTTGGAAAAGTGCCCTGAATGCTACATCATTGCATTCGCTGCCAGAGTAAGAAGGGGGCTAATAAAATAAGCATTAGCAGGAGAACACAATGTGAGAAGCAAATTTTTAGAAGGGAGGCCTTCTTCAGGTTTATGCTTTTCGGTATCAACCCCAGAAGGAAATGAGTGGGGAAGAGAAAAGGAAAGGCAGGTGGCTCGCCAAATGATGCATTCAGACCGATGACAACTTTTCACAAAGAAGACATTACAACTAGAAATGCAGGCATTGAAAGACCAGCTTATATTTTATTGAATATCTGCTGTGAGAGAAGATGCTTCCAGCGTAATTAAGATCAATTTCTAAAAGTTAATTCTTAATTAAACAGACATAAACCACAAAAGGTCTAAACCCTCAATTTTTTCTTAAGTTAGAGACTAAGGCTGATTCTGTGTTTTGACTTCTGTTGCATTTATTCTCATAGCTGTTTGGAAAACGTATTGTAGATATAGGGAGTTGTGCAGATGCAGGAGCAGGCACTGGAAGTCAGAATCATAGAATGGTTTGGGTTGGAAGGGACCTTAAAGATCATCCAGTTCCAACCTCCCTGCCATGGGCAGGGACACCTCCCACCAGACCAGGTTGCTCAAAGCCCCTGGCCTTGAACATCTCCAGGGATGGGGCAGCCACAGCTTCTCTGGGCAACCTGTTCCAGTGCCTCACCACCTTCACAGCAAAGAATTTCTTTCTGGTATCTAATCTAAATCCCCCCTCTTTCAGTTTGAAGCCATTACCCCTTGTCCTGTCACAGCACTTCCTGACAAAGAGTCCCTCTCCGGCTCTCCTGTAGCTCCCTTCAGATATTGGAAGGCTGCTCTAAGGTCTCCCCAGAGCCTTCTCTTCAGACTGAAGTTATCTCCACTCTAGAGGATTATGGCTGGGAAGAGGCCATAGGCATCTCTTTAGCCCCCCTATAACCCAACATGACGTTCTTTTTTCCCCAATAACATTACAAACTGCAGTTCCCAGGCTGCAACACTTGCACATAGTGTGTGGAGCTCCGCAAAGTGCTCTGCTTGTGCTGGGTGGAAGGCGCAGCAGTCCCTGACTCTTACCTGGGCAGCGAGGTTAACACAGGCATGAAGAGTTGACCGGCACTAGCTTATTCCTGCAAATAATAGGAATTCCCAGCTCCAAGGTTCCCTCGCTGTTTTCCACAGCGTCTGCCAAAACTAGGTAATGACTGGACTGACACTTCCAACACTGGGCAGAGAAATGATATAAAGTCCCTTGGAGATAAGGAGATCAAAGCCGGTAACACAGCAGATGTTGGAGAAGCCAACAGGTGAGGCTGGGATCCCAGTTTGTGACAGAAAGATGATTTCCCCCCACCATTAAGAAACTCCTCCTTCACACCTCACAAAAACAAGCCTCCAACACTATTCCCTGGGGTCTCTTCCTCTTCTTGCTGCTCCAACAGAAGCAAGGGGGTCAGAAGAGCAGCAGCAAGGAGGGACCAGGTGCCCTGGAGGTGCAGGGAGCCCAGGGCTGCGGCTGAGACACCCCAGAGCCGTCACAAGACCCTACAACATTTGGCCTCAAGCTGGAAAAGGAGGTTGCACCGGCCACTTTAGGGGAGCTGTGTCCAGGATGTGGGAGGAAAGAAAAAAAGGAGAAAAGATGGAGAGAGGCATTCATCTACACATGGGGGATAGCCAGGAGCAAGGCAGAAGCTGCTGTCATCATCAACAGCAATAATTAAAGAAGTCACATACAGGAGCACCCCTAATAATTAATATTTTATCGACTGCATATTTTTTTTAATGCTGTTGAGAAAAAAAGCAGAGGGTGGGTTCATAAGGACAGTAAAGGTGCATTTTCCATTTGTCTCAAATGTGTTAAAAGACATTTTTGTCCTCAATTCAGCTAAATAAGCAAATTACAAAACAGTGTATTGAAGACCACACGATTATTTATGCAAAGGATACTTAATTCAAATGGATGACAGACAGAAGCTTTACAGTCTCTTTTCTGTGTTGTTTATGATAAATAAATATGTATGCCTGCACAAGTTCACTTCGTGATAAAAGAAACATTGGACAAGAGTCAGTAGAGTTGCACAAGGAAGCAAACATCACCCAACACATACACACAGAACCATCAGAAATTTTTCCGTAGTGTCTTCACACCCACTCACACGCACTGCACTTTGTTTTCTTTTTAACCAAGTAGAAAACAGCTTCAGAGAGAGTGTTAGTCTTCGCTCGACTAAATCAAGATCTTTAGATGACCTCTGTACACACTTGCAGTTAAAACTAGTGCACCAACTCCACTGTACAAACATTAGACAAAGTACTTCTACTGAGAATTATACGCCAAAATAAAAACAGAGGAAGCCTATTGAACACAAAACCACCACTATGAAATAGAAGCTTCACTGCATCCACAGTCTAATAAGATCCCATGTACACCACCTACCCAGAGATCGGACTTGAAAGGCTATTTCATACTATGATCGTTACCTAAAAGGTGACAAGTCCAGGAACTTCACCTTTTAAGTCTTTATTCTCCCCTCACTTGGGCCAGCACCATCACCCAAAGAGCAGAACTTGCTCTTCTTGGTCCCTTGCTCCCGCCCTCTCTTGTCCCTCCTGTTGCACGCAGGGTCAGACCACAAGCTGGAGCGCCCAACTCATGGGAGATAAAATCAAAATACAAAAAAATCCAGCAATTTCTCCAGGATTAATGTTACCTTGTGTCGGTTCCTCAGCCCATGGCAATGCCCAGCTGCGCGTACCCTCGTGCTGGCACAGTGGAGGAGGCAATGGTGGAGGAATGTGAACAAGATGCCAGGGGAAGGTGGGACTGTTTCTCTTGGCAGCAATGCCAACTTATGCCAGCTAAGAGCAACTATTATTTAGGGGCATAATAAGTGCAAGTTAAAGATGTTGTTTTTTTTTTTGTTATGTGTTTGTTTGGTCTACTTTTTTTAGCCAAAAGAATACGGAAGTCAGCACTTAATAAAAAATAATCCATTTGAGTCCTTCCCTTGAGTTACTCTAAAATCAGGCATGCTCTTTCAGCCATCACCATCAATCTGTGTCCCATACAACTTCTATGGTAGGGTGCCTGGAGGATAACTAGCTAATATCCCCTGCTACTTCTTAAATTTCAGGAGTTACTTCCAGTACCGAAAGGGACCCTTCATACCTTATGAAGCATCAAAACAGCATCTCAGAGCTGTTAATTGTAACTGTTGAAAGGGATTAGCCCGGCATCGGAGCAGTGGCAGAAACTGATCCCAGCCTTATCCTGGATGGGACTACAAAATAGTTTAACAATATTCCTTATATCCTTTCTGTCGCATCCACGTTTTACTCTGGGTGTTGCCATGCTCTATCATTGCAATCACTGGTAGCTACCTATCCCCTGGCTGAAGCAGTTGCATTTGGGAAGTAAAGAAATTCATGTCTTTCACAGGCAAAAAAAATTCTTCTGATTTTCCTCAGGGACATAATACATTCGAGTAATTTATAAAGCTATACATCAGTTCAAATAAGGATTTACTCAGCCTCCTGACACTAATATTTCCTACGCAGACATGTGTGGAAGAGTCATTCCCCTGCAGCCATAGAGACACTGTGACCTAAACTTGTCACGACCCAGGCAGATGCCCACAGGAACGGGCTCGTTTGCTGAACTGCCACAGCAATGAATGTAAACCTTTGCTGCAACAGCAAAGACGCGGATTTTGTTTCCTCAGATGGGCATAAGCTTTTTGAGATGACAGTAACAGGGGGGGTGAAGTCACCGTCTAGTCTCAGTCACAGTCGGGAAGGACATCAGTGGCTTCAAAAACTCCCAGATTCTCGTGGGCATCCACAAGAACAGGATCCACTAAACTTTTTCCCCTTCTAATTCCTTTTCTGACCAAAGTTTTCCAAGGATGGAGGTTCTCAAAGGCCACAAGTTATCTGTAGAGAATAACAAGCTTTTCTCATTAATTGAGGCAAATTCTCCTCTCTTGCAGCAATCCCTGGTAGAAAGGCAACAGGGAGCCAAAAAAACCCCTAATAAATACAGAAGCAATAAAGAAATTCAGGAGGAAATAACTAAATTCTTCAATAAATTCTCTGACTTCACAAATCCTGCTACCTGCAAAGCAAACATTTTCTGTGTGAGTGCTCTCCACTGGTTTTGTGATCCCAGTGCCTCACCCAAAATATTTTGTGGCCAACGGGAGTCTGGAAACTCACGCCTTAAATCTCCACGACATATAGATATGGGACAGCACGTGGAGAGGTCAGGTAACTGCAAACTGCAGTGTTTACATTTCATTCTGCTTTTTAAAAACCTTTTCAGTCTTCCATTAGATAACTACAGGTTTCATATTCTCATTTTCAAGGTTTATTCTCAAAACACTTCTGTCACTAAAGCAATTTCTCAGTTATCTACTTGCCAAAAGCAATTTAAGGACTTCCATGTGACAAAGCGAAGCAAAGTATCCTCTTCTTGCACATAAAATAGTGGTATTTAACTACTTTTCCCTCTCAATATTATAAAAATAAACATGTAAATCAACCTGTCACTTTAGAACCAGCGTGACAATGCCTCAGTGCTATCATGACATTCCCCTAATGAAAGCTCAGGGTAAAGAAAAGATTTTGCACATCCAGTACAATGGAAACACAGGCTTCCCTATACATGAAAACATGCATAATGTTGACAAAAGTAGGTAACAAGACACAGACCTATTAAAACAACACTCAGCTTTTAAAAATACATCAGAGGCACAGGACAAATGCTGCAATTTCATTTTTTTCCTCATGAAGTTTAAGGAGTAATACTGAGGTACTTGATTAGGCTTTTCCCCCTCTCATCCTTTACCATATAAATATCAGAAATGATAAGCCTACCCTGACTACTTTATCCCTAGAAACCTTCTTAACGGAAGCTTTTCCCAAAAAGCCTTGAGAGAATTTATTAAATACAAACTGAACTGCCTGCACACTCATCCAACCTTCAGCAAAGTGTTCTTCAGCTGTTAATACTGAATAGGAGAAAGATCAAAATAAAGACCCTATCAACTCTCACATAATTTAATTTCTATCATTTTTAGAACAAATTTTTAGACTTTTCCCTGAAATATATCCCGTTCAGTTTAGGTCATGGCACACACAATCAGGTAATTGATATTAAAATGGTATTATTAAAAGAAAAGCAATGGTTTCATACTTGATTCGCTCGCCTGCGTAACTCCAAGCAAGTTGTGTGAAATAACACAGCAGGTTTTCAGCCTTTGATAAGAGCGAGTGTTCCATTAATCTCTTTTTTTTTTTTGTAAGATGAATGCTACCTTAGGTTTCAGATCTCAGCGAACACAAGACTTGTTGAAACCCATCTTCACATTACAATACATTACAATAGGGCTTAACATTTCTTGTTAAGATAACAGAGAGAATAACTGAAGAAGTTCCATGTCAACAACTGGTTTTAAAAACCAGGTTATTTCTAGAAGGTGCACCTAACGCACCAAGGCATGTTTCAGTTGATGAGTTGTACCTAATCCATGAGAGGAAGAAATTCTTTGCTGTGAGGGTGGTGAGGCACTGGAACAGGTTGCCCAGAGAAGCTGTGGCTGCCCCATCCCTGGAGGGGTTCAAGGCCAGGCTGGATGGGGCTTGGAGCAACCTGGTCTGGTGGGAGGTGTCCCTGCCCAGGGCAGGGGGGTTGGAACTCGATGATCTTTAAGGTCCCTTCCAACCCAAACCATTCTATGATTCTATGATGTTCCAAATACAGACCCACTGTGGTTTTACGCGTGCATAGTATGTGCATATGTGTGTTCAGCATTACCATGCTGACATCTGCTCCATTGGGAAACCCAAAAATTGCCAGCTTATGGCTTTGCTAGTGGACTCAGAACAAGGGGTGACATATGAATGCCCAAGAGCCCACCTCATGAAGATTAGCTTAGACAAGTTCAACAACCATCAGCTACAATCTCTCATCTGGCTCAACAGCATAGCTATTCCTGGGAACCACTATATTTGAAGAATTGCACTTTTTTTTTCCCCTCTCTATTGCATTTCTAATCTGAAAAGCAACTCTCCTAGCAGATTTGATACAGGAGACCAAGCATTTAGGAAGAGTATGCAACAAACAACTGTGAAGCCATCTCCTGCTCCACCTGCATGTCTGAAGGGAAGGTTACTTTCAGGAGGATGAGGTAGGGTGAGCTGAGAGGCACTGGCAGCAGGGGAGGGACGGCAGCTTCTCAGAAGACCTTAGAAGAAGACAGAGAACATCCTCTCCCAAGCACTAATCTTGCCCCTTTGCTAATTAAGGGCGGTGAGGACTGAAAACCATAGGTAGAGGTAAATGCTGCTGTCCCTGCCCAGCCTGCTACCCTTCCCACCAGAATCAAAGGTAATAACTATGATAGCAGCAGGGGACCCAGTCCCGAAAAAACATCTGTAGCTGCATGGAAATGGTGAATCACATTTTCTGTATTTTTAGGTGATATTTGTTTCTTTTTATGAAATGATTTATTTAAAGCTGTTCTTCAGCCTAAACTTTTCCAAATATTACACTAAAAAAAAAAATAAATAATCGCCATGCTTTTTATAATGTACATCAGATTTCTTTTCGCTATCTTGTTTTTAAAAAGCCACGAAACTATTAGTTTTTGAAGTGATGCAAAACTAAACATGCTGCTCTGAAAAAGCCCATAATTAAGCAGGCTGTTATAATTTTTCCCACTATCTGGCTCCCTTTCAAGTCGTACGTCATTCTTTTGTTCCTCCTGCAGTATATTCTCATGGCAGCAGCAACCACGCTGATCCTAGGCATTAATTACTGCTTAGGAGAATGGGAAGGAGGATGGCAAACAATGGAGAGAGCACAGAAAACACCACTATACAATTCCACAAAACCCCTCACTGTGGTATTTGAAAAAGTAGCTTACAAATACCTATCCACACGATGCTTATTAGGGTATTTATCTGTTCCTCTTAAAGGCCTAGCCTTGTAATAAAGATCTCTAGTTCCTCAGTTTAAGGAAGATATTGACATCAAAATCTATTTTTAGTAAGCAAAAGAATCACTGCTAAAAGAAAAAAAAATAATATATATTTACGGGAACTGTTTGCCTGGGTAATTTTGATAGCGCCTCAGAGAGGTCTAGTATTAATCTAAACTAACAATTATTTCTACACAATAGAGAGTAATTAAAATTAGCCTGGGTATAAATGAGTTTCTAATGTAGCTTCTTCAGGTGCTAGTGACACCGTGTCTAATGAATCGAACGAGGAGAGCCACAGACTCCTACCACGCTCTAACTATAAGCGATATGCTAGAGATTTTCACGTGAACAAGTTGGCATCTGTAGAGTTGTCTTTTTATAAAGGTATTAATAATTTCATAATTATTAGTACAGAACAGTAATTACTCAATCATTCAATAACTCCCTTTCGAAAGACATCCACAGCAACCAATGTTTCCTATCCTATTTCACACTCAGAATTGCTGTTTAACTTGTATTTAGCAATATTCTTTTTGAGGTGAAGGCTGGAATAAGGCCGGGTTAAAAAAGATTCTTTTTTCGAAAGACATAAAAATTTTATGTGTTTGGCACTTGAAAGAGTACAGAATGATCCGAGGCCCTACAGGGTGAGATCTATGCTATCAGTGTTTGCCTTTCATATTCGGTGTTACGTTCAGAGCCGTATCTGCCTAAGCCAGCCGAAATTCAAAAGCTCCGAGCCTTGGCTTACAAGCTCGGGTACAACGATATGCTAATGCTGCTATATAGAAGTTTTAGGTTGGATCTGCCTCATGTTTTACCAGCTCTGAGCAGGTGCAAAACAAGCCAAGGGTTATCTCTGAAAAATCATTAAATACATAACTAAATAAGTTATTGATGCAGCTGATTAGCAATGAAGATTTGAGGATGCTTTTCACTGGAAGCGAAGTGGAATTTTAGTGACCATGTTAAAAAAGCAAGGGAGAGCACAGCCTTTAGTTTTCTGAACTACGCAAATACAGGGCTGAGGATATTTTATATACATATATATCTCTATTTATGATTCTATAACTTGACTAGCAGTAATGAGAGAGACTATTGGCACAAGAAGAAACCAAGGAATCCAGAGCATCCAGGAAAACAATCTCAAGGAAATACCATCCAAAATTCTCACATATCTCCAGCCGCTGTCCAAGGGACACTATATTCCAGAATGTGGATTGAAAAAGAAACACAGATGGTGTATAGTGTCTACATAAATGTACCTCAGCGTTTGTTCTTGTACATAGTATCATAGATAGCATCCAAACTCTCGTACAGAAGCACATACGCGTGAGATCATGTACAGCCCTTAAATCAAGAGTTAAACAGAAGCTTTGTACTCTTTTTACAGCTTTATGTGTTCCCAGTCTCGAGTTTCACACATCCCAGTGTTAAGCATAAGCTCTTGGTATCTCTTGAACTCTGATGACACTTGGGCTTGCCAGGCTCCGTCATTTTACCTTCAGTAAATTTAATGGTCTCTACGGATAACACTACAGTAACAAAGCTTGCGAGGCAGATGACAGACTTTGTGAATTTATATCACAAGTCAGCAGAAGGATTTTTTGCACTTCCTGGTGTGTTCTTTTTTTTAATCTATCTCAGTGCTTTTCATCTGAAATTGATTCTAACACAACATCAGCATAGCATAAACCAACACCTGATTTACAAGCTGAAGTATTACTGTGACATGCCATCCATCACAGAAATAAGACGTATTTCCTAGGATCAACAGAACAGTTAATAAAAGCATTTGTAATAAAAGCAATTGTAAAAACATTTAACTAAGCAGGCTAATCTATCATGCTAATCTTGAAGCATTAAGTGTAAAATACAACACTCGCCAGGCCAAGAATGCCAAATATGCGAACTGATAACCGTTTAAACTGGTCTGGCTCTGCCAGATCTAGCTCTGCCACTTTTCCATCAACCATAAAACACTGATAGAAACGTAAATAATTATGTTGTGAAGAAAAGACCATATTATTTGTGTGCCAACAGATTATATATTAGAATAGGAATACATTTAAAGGATAAAAAATTCTGATGAAAAGATACTCAAATTCAAAACAATTCATATCTGCTCTAGACTTCTAAATCACTTCCATCTGGTAAATACCATCTCCAGCAGTAAACAGATCCCGTCAGGCTCTGTTCTGAGACACTTAAACCTGCAATCGTGTGAGAACGCATGATGAAGCCGATCCAAGAATACGGACTTCAGAAAACAAAGAAAAAGTCAACATTTACCTTCACAAGGTGCAAACTCCTAGAAAAGAGACGGTTTAGGCTGATACTGTGAAGTAAACTGATTTATTTTAAATGGAATTTGCTTCCTAGTCTTCCTCTGTGAAGGATGTAACATATCATCTTGTGGGTTTTTTTCTTCCTTGATTCAGATAGAAAATTTTCTCCTTGCTGCAGGAAACTCAAGGCTAGGCTAGTCTGCCCCAGCCACTTACAGCTTCCAGCAGTTTTCTGTCCATTTATTGTATCCAGACTCTCATTAAGTCTGGGTATGAATCACCATTTTAAGGAGGGCACAGAATGAACATCGCTTTAATGATTATTTGCTGAAAATTCAGACCTTCTTGTAGATGCAATGACATGCAAGGGGAAAAAAAACAACAAAAAACCACACAAAACACGCTGTTATTGGAATATCTCTGAAGTCATTGCTGTTGAGAAGAGTTTGCTATTCCCACTAAAAGTGGAATCATCGTCTTAGTCACCAACCTAGGGGCAGACCGAAGGGGCCAGACAACACAGAGAACTATATTCAGGTCAAAGACCAATCTGAATCCATTTGCTGGTCGGAATTTGGTCCCAAATCAAAATTTCATCTTCACTTCTTGCAATGCATGTTATTAATAGTGGAACAAATCGTCATAAGCCTGATAATTACTCTCCTTCTCCATGCCTTCAATAGAAGTCTCCAAGGGCTCAATGTGACGGATTTTCAGATTACAGCTCAGAAGAAACACTAATAAAGTAAGGGCAAGGCTGCTGCACTGGGGGAACTAAAAGAAAGCAAGTTGTGTGTTTGGGGTTGGTTTTTTTGGGGAGGGATGGGTGGTACAGAGGGAAAGGGAAAATAGTAAGACTTCAAGATCATATTTTAGGTCCAAATATAGTTAAAAGTAAGATTGAAGACTTATGAAACACCACTAGGGTAATCCAATTCTTAAGGATTCTGTCCCTCTGCATCCCTTTTTTCTCATCCTAGGTTTTTATCCTACGTGATATACTGCAATTTAATGTGCTGTCTCTTAACATTTCAGCCATATACTCTATTTAAAAAAAAGAAAAAAAAAGATAAGCAGCAACAACATAATCTTCATACGCAGCAACAACATGATCTTAATTCTTGTTTGTGTGATTGCTTCCTCGGTTTATCAAGTGGAGCTCCAAGGGATCTCCAAGATGCTGAAGAACCTTTCCAGAAGCTATACACGTACAAAGGATTAGGGCTCTCCTCGGCCACAGGCAAGCAGAGAACAGACTGAAGGTGCCCTTAACAACTTGATACTGCTCCTCTGGAGGAGTTTTACGGGTGTGTACAGATAAAAATAGATCGTAGACCACTTTGTTGCTCACCAAAGCACTTCACGTAAAGAGGGAAGTGCAACCTCCAGGGATTATTTCGAAGGACTCTGTGAGCTGAAGTTGTCCATAGAACTCATCACTACAATACCACAGTGACAGAGAGAAAACCTTCACCAACAGAGCTGCACTTTTATCTTGGAGAAATTGAATCAAAGGGATGTGTGCGCATTAGAAGTGGCTGCAGAATCAGAGCATCAGGAGCATAATTGCTCCATTAGGAAAGTCAACATGGTAAGTTAATAAAATGAGATCTACTATCAATCAATAGATAGGAAAGGATTCAAATTGTTGGGATAGAGGAAATAAAAATGCTTCTTGCTCTTCTGATTAAAACGTTTCACTGTTTTGGTACGTGCAACCTTAATACAAAGAGGTATGAAAAAGGAAATGGAAGCTTCATTTTATAACTTAGGCCACTATAATAGCAAATTGAAAGATACACCCTTTAAGTTTGTTTCATCATAATTTGATTTTTAAGAGGAAGGAAGTAAGTATTGCTTAGGGATGGAAACACTTCTATCACAACTGAATGTTTAGTCTAAATGTACTATATACATGCTTCGTGTTCTTCACAGACCTTGTTCTTCAACTACTATACGTCATCTCTAACCCTCATCAGAAAAGAAAATAAAAAATAATTAATATTATGCTTAAACTATTTTCAGATGGTAAAATTAAACCTGACTTCAAAATCTTTAGAAGACCTGGCATTTTGTGCATCTTGTGAAAAGAAAGCTAAAGAAATTGAACCAGCTTTGCAAGTGGTTCGAGGATGACTTAAATTGAAAGGATCACAGTTCAACTGTTATTGTATACATTTCATTATTAGAAATATTCTTGATTAGCTTTTTTAAAAAGATATAAATTGGGAGGGGGTGGGGTTTAGGGGTGGGTTTTTTGTTTTGTTTTGTTTTCCCCCAATCTACACATCTGCCAAGTAAAACAGGAACATGGGAATTACATAAGAGGTCTGCCTTGGCAATCAGCTGTGACTACAGCTCATGTAGACGTGCCCAAACTGGCTTTAAACCAGTGCAAGAGCGATCAGTAGCACCGAGCGAGGTGCAGGGCACCATATCCACCCCGGCAGCAGTGGAGATGCTGGGAGCCTCTTGCTGTCGGTGCTCTCAGGTTAGGCTGGGGTACGTTTACGTGAACTTACATGTCTGCAAGGAATAGAAAGCCTGTTTCCATCTTTACTTTTAAATTCATAAAGTGGTAGATAGTCATCGAAGTGCGTAATTCGGTCTTTCCTAAAGCAGAGGTAGCAGAAGATTCTCTAGAAAATCCCTTACAAGTTATCATAGAACACACGATACATTGCTAGGCATCGGGAGGCTAGGAAATTCATACATTTTCATGCCTGATGAATAAGCAAGAGGAAAATGTAGTAATGAATCAAAACATGTAAATTACAATTATCTCAAAGGTCACTGTATTTATTGTGCTTATTATGTATTAATGAAATATGCTTAATGAACATCCTTCCAATTATGACCGTGTGATGTCCCACAGCAAATGCAGCAATCACAAAGGTGTGAATAGGATTAAGCCTCTCCGTAACTTCCCAAATCAAGCATGTGTATATCAGATCCAGGCCAGAGCATTTAACACTACATAAGTACACTCAAGTCAACGTTACAAAACACTAGGCGAGTCAATAGTATCTACGGGTCATAACTCAGAGCTATTAACTTATCCTTTCTTAAATCATTAGTAAGATGTGACATTAATAAATGTCTCAATGCCTTTGCAAACAATAAATGATTCATGATGTTTGTTATTAATTATAGTTGAAGAATACCCTGAACATGTATTTTTCTTTCCACTTACATCTGCAAAACTGATTTGAAACGTATGTGGCCCATTAAGCAAGACAAAGGAAGAAAACAGGAAAAAAAATTGAAATATTTTTATCCCTTCTTCCCTCACTCCACCTAGAAACCTGGCAAAGCCAACATATGCCTTCAGATGTACTAATAACGCTGCTTTATCCCATATAGAATTATTGTCCTGAGAACAAAAAAAAAAAACACCACAAAAAAGGGGCAAATAAATCTGAACTACTCATAGAACTTTTAACGTGTGATAAATTTATAAAACATTCATCACAGCATCTTTTGAACCTACGCAATTTAAGCTTATGGAAAAAGGCTCTCAGCAAGAATCAGATTTTTGTGCTTAATAAAATACTCCTACTCCCAGTTTAGCGGTGTGCAGTTTGTGGTTGGATTTTTTTAAATGCAATTCATTTTTCTAAACATTTACCTTTCTAGTCCAATGTTTCATTTGCTGTGAACTGCACAAAATATCAATATCTCTCACTAATTCTAAACTAACAAATGATGGTGAAATAAACTGTGAATTTAGTTATAATATTAGTGGCAATGCTGTCATCCTTAGCTTCAACCAGTGACTTTTATGACTTATACAGTACATCCCATTCTAAGAATTTGCTATTTAAGACTATACAGGACTCCTTACAGTCCTTAACAGGTATTTGTCACTTGTGAGATTTATATTCAAGTCATTCACGTGCACAAGGAAACACGAAATTTTAGCCTCAGATAATTTAAAAAATAGACACACTCATACTCTTTATCCCTCTTTAAAATAAAACTTAATAAACCAAAAACCTTTGGTACAGCCAAAATGACAGGGACTTGTTTGAATGCTGCAATAATGAGTCCAAAAAATAAAATACTGACTGTCTGAACGGCCATTCATTTTTCCTTCGTGCACTTACATTTTTGCATCCCTAGCACACCGCTGGCCACAGAGAGATTCATTTCTGGTATAAGAAGGTTCGGCACCAATGATGCTGAGCAACCAACTATAAATTAGGCTAAGGAAATTGCACATGTGTTTATTTTATCAGGGGTGCCCATTTAGGAATCGTAACTGTAGGAAACGGGCTGATCTCTGAGGGGACTAAATGGCAATTTAATTTTATGTACAAGTCCTCTAATGCCAACGACATACAATTAGCTACTTTTAAGCTTGCACCTCTCTGCTGTCAGAGAAAAGCTGAAGTACCCACAAATTTAGACCATACCTAAGGGAGTCTCTCAGCTAAAAGAAAATAGAAGAAAATGACATGACTGGAAAAATAACCCACCGTATGCATCACCCAGAGCTGTCGACACACAAGCCACCAGTTTCCAGTCCTTACTCATTCAGATGTCCCCAGGTTCATAAATGACATATTTTACATCGTCTCTTACCGCGGCAAGACCCACGTATGTTCACACCACCGACCACCACGCAGCAAGAGTTAGGTGGAGGTGGCACCAGGAGCTCTGCATGACTTCATGCACTGCCAGGTCTGCTGAATTCATAGCAAACATCTCCCATCTTCTGGCCTCCATGTATCGAGCCACGCGTATGGAACCCCACGCTGGGTATATGCTTTAGTCACATTTTTTTTTTTCCCCTTCTTAAGAGTACAGCAATATATATAGGGGTTATTTGGCTCAACCCATCAGTCCCTCCTCCCTGCCACAAAGCAGAAGAGCGCATCCGATGAATGGGGAACACCTCACGGTGCCAAGAAGCAGCATCTCTTGGTGGTGACCTGCCTTTCAAGGCAACACAAGGAATGCAGAACCATCCCTGCTACTTGTCTCCAACTCTCCCGCAAGCGGAGACAGCCTCCACAGCCAAAAGACAACGCAAGTTAAAACCATGACAGATAAGGTTCCCTCAGCCTTGAACATCACTTATAGACAGACGTCTCTTGGTCTTTGTGTGTCACGGCCTTTTATCAATGACAGGTTCACATAAAAAGTCAGGTAGCATTACCAGCTAATTACACATCTCCTTATGCTTAAATTAGAGATATGCAAACACAGTAGACCTGACTGCTGCTACATGAAGAGTAGAAATTGCTACTTAAAACTACCAAGTACCACAGAACATCTCCAGGTGGAATGTGCTGAAAAGTGCACCTGGTATGTTATATTGATACTTGCAAAAAGATGGGATGCTTCTTAAATGAATTACTCTTTTGCCCTTCCTCCCATCCCTATATATTTTAAGCAGTACCCTGTTCCAACTTCCATTATCTGGCGAAGTCCATGACCGGAAGACAAGCTGCACGTTTTACGACCCCTTCATCCAGCTCTGTCTCAAAAGGCAACCGTATAAATCTGACACGAGACCTGCCTGGGATACTATCAAACAGCAAATACCCCACAGCGCTTCCTCCCGCTCTCGGTGCTGCCTTTACACGCACGGTTCTGTCCCTCCTCACACACCCGTCGCTCCCATTAATGGTAAAAGCATTTGTTATTTGGTGTTGATTGATTAACTCTAATGGAAATACTTGTACATATCGTGGGAAGAACACATACCAAAGCTTTTAAAAAAAAATTAGAGCAAGGTCTTCTCAGGACATAGTGATGGGAAACAGACTAAGAGACCTAGTTTGAAAACAAATACACTGAGGGCAACCAGGAACTTTAACAACTTGTTTGCCCAGCCTCTCTGGTTGGCATCTTTCTTGTTAAATTGTACCTGGGATTAAACGCTGCTAAATATATTGCCAAATTAAGTGAGAGCTGTCAATTTGAAGTGTTGAAAAACACATACTGGAGGATCACCACGTCCTGTAATATTCAAAATGTAAATTTGTGTAGGTCATCTATTACTCTCTTTAGCCTGTTAAGGAACCTTAGGAAACACAAAGTTTTCAACAATAGAGCACCTAGTATTCAGCAGAAGAGCAGTTGTCCTCTCTCAAAGTTACCTATTAACCATGAAACGTTAACATGTAAGGCACCTTGAATCAAGATCCAGCTAATGCCATTGAGTTCAGATGTTATCCCTGCTTTCCAGGTGTTTTGGAAGTTGGTGGAAAGCTCATTCAGGCCATAAATCAGCTGGTGTTATTTTCTGTAGTGTTTCCCACAGTGCTAGAAGAAGTTAAGAACACCCTGATGCACCAATATGCTCCTTTTACAACAGGATTTTCTATTTATCCATGATTTCTTGACAATTTAATAGAAAGACTCCAGTTGCAAATATCATACATAGTACTGCTCTTTCATCCCACAGCTGTGATACATGCAGAATTTCTAATAACTGGGAAAACATTAGCCAGTATCAGTGCCAGAAAAGCAAACTGGATCATTCAGTCATTTCACAGACCTTCTCTCTGCCACAAACACGTTACCTAATGATGACTGCAAAAATTCCCATTATCAAAGCTGCACAGGCTTTTCAGCAAATAAATTATCCATTAAAACAATTTTGATTAAACCATCCCTAGTAATGAGTTTGAATTGAATATACTAAACAGCATAAATTAAAAAATATGGGGTTTTTTTTCACAGGCAAATCTAAAACATGAAAGATGAGGCAGCGACAGTTTTGGAGCGCACAGCAGCATCTCGGTTCAAACTCTCTGCTGGCCTCACCCCAAGCGGTTGTTCGAACCGAATCCTTGCACAATCCTGCTGAATGTTGCAATGGCTGGCTCCTACAGCACGCCAAGGTGGCTCCTCTTCTGTTGACAGCATTTCATTTTATACAAAAATTCCCACCCAGGCTTTGGGCAGGAGGTAGCGAGAGACTCCAGCGTCTGCTGGCTACGGCATTCACCTGGAGGCCAGGCAGTAAGTTCTCAAGCCAAGGAGCACCTAGGACTTTTTGTTTGTTTTACAAAGCTGTAGAAAACGAGAGGCTGAAGTAACCCCAACCCTGAATACTGCATGGAAACGCTCTTGGATCACTCCAGTAAGAGATGCAGGTTCATACCTCATCACTTGATGACGGGGATCCAAATCAGGTTCTGTCAGATGTTAGGAAAGCACCTTAAGCACTAGTGCAGTAACTGGCAGTCTCCTGCTCCACCTTCTTATGAAAAA
Organism: Arenaria interpres; assembly: GCA_013399435.1. Taxonomy (NCBI): domain Eukaryota; kingdom Metazoa; phylum Chordata; class Aves; order Charadriiformes; family Scolopacidae; genus Arenaria; species Arenaria interpres. The sequence continues at coordinate 34,612 of VXAK01008621.1, forward strand.
CAGTGATTGGACCATCATTTGTTTAGATTTCCAAGGAGGAATTAAGGCAACGTATTGAAGAAAGTGAAAGCTGAATCCTGTTCTCTCTTCTCTTCACCCCCTGCCCTCCTCAGCTTGACAAAGCAGATTGAAAAGACTTTAATTAATACCTTGTGGTACAAATAACATCAGCTGTCTTTCAAACAAGTGTCATTTGGTTTTGATGCTGCAGATAAGAGACACATGCTAGTGCAAAACAGTGATAGAGTTGGTAAGTTAGCCTCTATTAGTTACAAGCACTGGCATAATGAGTGTTTGAGAGTGGGATTAATGCTGAAGTTAAAAGGAAAAGAAATATCCAGATTCTGCATGGTTTTGCTAATTAATTTGACTCTTTACCATCCTTTAGCTTGGCATGTTTCATGATGTGAAAATGCGAGTGACCACTTTGAGTTCCAGGATGCACTTGGGAAGTGGATTTATAAGTTCAGCAGCTCCCTTTAGTAACATTTATGGTCAAATATCAGACACAGAGAATTCTTTGTGGTATGGAATACAAACTTGTCCACATGAGAAAGCACCTGAATATCGGTAAAAAAAAGGTAAAAACACAAGCAGGGCTTTTAGTCATCTGACAGAAGAAATCCCGCTGATATTTGAAGGTTGGTCAAATTGAACAAGGGGCAGATCTTCTGATGCAGCTTACGCAGCAGCATTTCAAAACAGTCTCCGATTTCTCCGAGGGTAAGGGTGTGGGTGGCCATCTGGGGCTCAATACAACAAGAAGTTCTACAATACCCCACATTCTAGCTACAGATGGAAGCTTATTCAGTGGTCAGTTCAAATTTGTTTAAGATTGATCTGTCCTGCTTAAGAAAGAGAAGCCTGAATGCAGCAGCGTAACTAGCTGGGAGAGCTTTTCTCTCCATCTTCTGCTCCAAAACATCTGCCATCTCCCCGCAGCACGCTCAGGCTGAGTCACTGTGTGATGAAACCTGCTCATGCAGACTCTGAAATAGACATTTTACCCTCTTTGGTGATGATCTCCATGACTGCGACACTGGATCTTTTGATCAAGAGGTCATAGTAGTAATAATTAAAAGTAATTTGAACAGTAAGCCTCACTGTGGTTTCTTGCCATTGAGTATCACACATTTTCTTTGAAGATCCGTAATATCTACAGGCTTGATCAAAGAAGAGTATGGCGTATCAGCTTCAGGATTTAAAATAAATGCTTTGAGCTTCCAAAGCAGTTACATGCTAATGAAGCCCTAAGAGGCAGCAAGAGACAAGGAAGCCTTCATCTTCCTTATTGGTACTTGCACTAGACAGAGATAAATAGGAAAAACAGATTTGACCCCAACCTACCTGCAGAGATTTGCTGAGCAAAACACGACCGAGGATCCTCTTACTCCTAACACTCATTAATAGCAACCACAGCAGAGTAATTTCACAAGTAATAAAAGCCATAATCCTATTGCAATCAAAAACACGCAAAGACAATTTTAGGGCTTGCATTTCTAACATATTAATACATTTAACTTACTGGAATGGAAAAAAAAGAAAAGAACCGCCAAATACTAGTGAGCCTAAAGGCAAAGAAGTGATACCTAGGTATTTTCACTGAAGAGTTATTTTTAGATAACGATCATTATTTCCTTAAGTCAAGCCAGGTACTACACCCTATAATATCTAGAAGAACAGAAGACAAAATTAGTTAGTGAAATCTATTGTTAAAAATCCAATAGAAAGAGCACAAAATGGATATGAGACTGCTGCTATCAAAGATAAAGGTGAGCTTTAATCCTTCATTTTGAATAGTGGGAGCACGGCATAACTCGACAGCATGAACTGAGGGGAAGAAATGAAAAACAATCAGCAATGGAGTTATTTGCACCACAACAAGAGGTCAGGCTGCAACCCCAAAAATTGCAGTAATGTCACACCAGCTCCTTAGCTTGAAAATGTTACATCATTAACCTAAGTTAACATCAAGTTACAAATTAAAGTAGTAATGAAATCAAAGTTGCAGTTTAAATAGGGATACGGTTGACTATCACCAAAGAGAAGGAATATCTCACTATGCCACCAACGCAACCACATTTTGCCGAATAACACAATTCTTACAGAAGTTAACATACGTTATAGATCTAAGTTTTAAGTTTTCTCAAAAAGTAATTCCATGTGCAGCCAAATTATTTCCAATGACCTTCAAATACAATCACAATCAAATTAATTTCTGTCAGATTCACAACTTCACTCCCAGCTCCTGTGATCTCACTTGGACTCACGCCTTTTAGTTTGGAAATGCATTTTTCACAGGCAGCATTTAATATCAAATGGGATATAATATCTTGCAGCATCAAGGAAGTTACCGGACAAGTTCTGAAAAGCATTTGCCCCATCTATTTTGCAGCTGGCCTAGGACATTTCTTTGTCCAGAAACATAGGGGGTGAAAAAATGAATATCAAGATCATCTTAATAACCACAAGACTGATAGAAAACACAACAAAGCTTGGCTTTCTAATTCAACAATTTTAAAACTTGTATTACGCAGGAGTCTAGATTCACTTCAAGGCGATAATTGTCAACAACAGAGGACCCAAAAAACTTGCTTCTGCCTTAAGGATGTTAGCATTTCTTCAGGTCATCTTCTGTCTACATAAGAAAGTCAAGAGGATTTTTAATATTTTAAATTTCAAATTTTTAATATAAACTGAACCAGAAATGACCCAGTAACAGAATTTAGTAAAATGCCTTTACTCCAATTTAATGCTAAGAAGTCATACAGCTAGCACGTTTCAGTGTTAAGCCCTAACAAATCCGTTTCTTTAAAGAGATTTAGAAAGTGCTAATATATTTGTCTTCCTTTTGCATAGTTGTTTGACACATGATATGCATTCTTTTAAGTCAGTACCTGCTCTGCTACTACTTAATGTATGGAGTTGATATAAAATCTAGGAAAATGACGGCATTTTCTAGAAAAAGCTTTCAAGACTTAGAGAACTGCTCATTCCAGTGATGTGCAGAGACACCTATGTAATTCCCTCCTCCACAACCCCGTTAAATTTTGAGAGATTATAAATCCAGTAAACCTCAGGAAGAAAGCAGAACAAACGTTCCCAGGGAATCTTGATAAAAATTCCTCCCCCCAAAAGGTATTGTGGGGAGACAGTTACTTTGGAACCACATTCAAAATCCCCCAAAATAATTGAACTGGAAACAACGAGTCAGAACACACTCAGGACAAATAGCACGTAAAGCGATATGTATAGATCATGTGCTCGTAAGAGCCTGAACAACAGGTACCGTGGTTTCCATGCTCCTGCTGTGCATGGAGATTTTCTGTCCCCACCTGTTTACGCTCATTTCTTTCTCTTTATAGACAAAAATATCAGAATCTCCAAACACAGCAATAAAAGTCCATGCCACAGCCTCCACCCATGCCCCGCAACCCGCTCCCTCCAGGTACTTTGATAAGAGGCGCTGTCACTCTAAATCAACTGCAGAGAGGAAAAAATATATCTAAAAAAGAGCAAAGAGCACACAGTCGATTGCACAGATAGGCAAACTGGAAAACTTAGTTATTCTGCCTCTTGACTCTATGAATATATTTTACATCCATAAAATTGAGTAGGTTTTCTGGGGTTTTTTGGTGGTTTCTTTTTTTTTCTTTTTTTTCTTCCAACAGCACCATCCTGCTGACGTGGGAGCTGTTTTATTTGAAGCAGGCAAAAAAAGCCAAGGATTGCTGTAGCGCTGCCTCTCACCTCCCACACAGCCCGTACCTACTGTACCACAACGCGTGTTCCAGCTCCCAGCAGCAACGCCAGGAAACTATTTACCCAGGGAAATAACTACGATAAGAGGACAAAAATAGCCTGAAATGATGGAAAGCATTTCGTTGATAGATATGTTGAAAAGAAAGGAAATGGAGCTGTTAAAAAAGATAGAACATGGAGCAAGGCACAGAAAGGGGGGGGACCGTTCCTTTGGTTGCAGCAGGAGATCTGGCAGAGGGGATGCATTTTTTCCCCCGCTGCACTCGCACTCCGCAGTTTACACTGATGGCTGGTCCAGCTCCAAAGCCAGCCATCTCCCCTTGACAGAAGGCCCATGGCGAAGACTTTGCCTTACATAGCTCTCCCATTCACTTCCCTCCCAGAAAGCAGTAGGTCAAAATAAACCACACGTATCCACTGCCTGTGAGATGCACAAGAAAACCCGTGCGTGTGCTCCGGTCTCTGTCGCGGCCAAGAGCTTCATTAGGGAATCTAATGCATTTCAAATAAAGCACACTCGTGGCTCCGATAGCTCATGGAGAAGAACATTAATATCCTTCTAGGCTATTTTTGTTGGCATGCAGGCCCTCTATGCAGGGGGAAAAGAATAAAAACAGAAGAAAAAAAACCCAGAAGCCCAGCAGTACAGGGACAGAGAAGCAGGTGTTTGCTTTATCTAAAATTAAATCCCTTATTTTGCTGATTAAACAATATCCATACCCATATTAGGCAACCAAAACAGATTATACATTTTTGCCTCTCATTTTTCGAGTATTGACTTTCTAAAGGTAAAAACGATAATGGTGAATTCAGTACCTTCCACAGGCAACAGCAAGATCCATTTACTGCTGTAGCAGAGAAATGGCAAGGTGCTTTCGTATTGCAAGAGAAAATTAAGAGCATAAAATATACCAAAGGCTTCTAAGCAGGCACACACAACAGAGTAAGTATTACTGTAAGGTTTGCTTTCTTCTATTTTTCTATAGACCCGCATATTAAAGTCAGAATCAGTCACTCAGTGATTTTCTTTTTGAGATCCTGTGAAAACAGATTCGATGAGTTTCACTTACATCTGCATCAATAAACATTCTCTGAAATAAAATATATTTTTAGAGAGGCCCAGCATTATGAATAAGACCTTTTGTATTACACAATATACACCAAGTGCTCTGGTGAGACACAACACTGGCCTTTGCTGGCTTTCCATCCCAGATGAAGATAGTTACTCCTTTCAAGAAAGGAGTATGCCAACTCATCAGAAGCTACTGAATGAAGCTCTGGAAATATTCCCCCGGCCCTTCAACCTCTCCGGTTTGCCCAAAGAGCGAGATCAACCCTACCAAGTTATTCTGAAACCTCAGTTTATGTTCTGATAAAACCCTAGGTGCAGATAGCCACATCTTTCAACACGCCACTGCAGAAAGACCAAGGAAATAACTAAGGGAATGGCACACAGGTTTTCCAGAAGGTAAAAATTGTTTAGAGTACACAGGAGGAAAATCAGTATGGAGAAAGCTCAGACTGAATTTCAGGAAACATTTCATAATGATGAGATTGATTTTTCGCAGTTACGCTTAGCGACAATCCTTTCCTCCCGCCCCCGTATGTGACTGCAAGGAGTTTGCTCCTTTCTGTTCAGGGGGACGATGGCCCCAGTGGTCACTGAACACCACGAGACAACAGTGCCATCTTGCTTGCTTGTTTTCAAGTCGGTATTGCCCAGATTCAGCTGCAGCCTCACAAGGCAACGCAGTAACCAAGTGCAAATGAAGCCCAGAGGGGATTTACCCCTTCACCAGCCATGCCTAATCACTTGCGCAGCAAGTTATGGATCCACTTAAAACGCACAAATACGTGACCAGGTCTCACCCAAACCGTGCCCAAACTGGCTTCGCTTGGGACACTGAGCATCTTGCTTCATTTTTTCAAATCACCCCAACATGAGATAGTGATATAGGCAATTAAATCTATGCCTATGACTATTAATACATCAACAGCAGAAATAAAAGCTATTCTCACCCAGTCCTACTAAAACTCGCTGAGAACTGTTCTAGGCTCCCCCAGAAGGAAGCTTGTGAGAAGCAGCACCGGGCATCTAAAAATAAAACCACCCATTTCCTCTAGTTGCATTTGGCATTTCTGTTCCAAAAGCAAAAATACACATTGCATTTTGAAATTGTTTGCAATGGCATATGTTCAAAATTCACAGCTAAACCCATTAATATTTAGCGATATATCATTGCTTAATGAGAAATCGTTTTGTGTAGCATTGTCTTGGAATTAAAAATGATCAGGGCTGAATGTACAACCATGAAGGATACAAATTAATGGCTAGTGGCTCTGTGGGACCAATTCTGACAATTTACGCTTAAAATGTAATACTTCCAGTATATATCTTTAAGCCACATTTGAATTTTCAGTGTGTCAGCGCACCAATAAACCAGTATACAACTGGAAAGCATTTCCTGAACAAAATCAGTATTGAAGTGAAAGCTGACGTAGAGCTGTGGGACAAGCAGCTCTCACCCAGTTTTGAGTTTCCAGCATGGCTTTGCTCTGTCATTTCAGCTATAGAATAGATATTGCTGTCCTTTACATGATAATTTTGTCTATTTGGGAAAAGTGTTCCTATTGAGGGAAATCCTTAGGCCTGCCAAAGTCAGTGTTGTTTCAGCACGTATTTATTTCATACACTTCAGCGTGGGGGGTTTTTCATATCTGAGCTTCAGAATTTGGTCTGACTGCTCAAGTCGACATACATTGCAGTGACTGAATGAAGGTTCATGTAGGGGCAGCAATGTGAAACAGGGAAGGACAGCCATCTCTTAATGGGGGGAACTGAGCTAGATACTTGATGGTTAAATAAAAAGAATCCACGTTTGGACCGTGTGTGCGGTAGGTAAGGGGGATAGGCTGGTCCCATTTCTCCTTTAAAGTGAGAAGGAAATATTGGAATATAATCTAGACTAAATTATTTACATCACAATTATAAATATTACAGAAAGAGCATTCCACTATGCTGCCTTCGCTTTCCTTTCATCCCTAAAAGCAACTGTACAACAAATAGTTTTAGAATGGATTTTTTTTTTTGGATCACATGTCTGTAAGCACAAATGACAAAGATGTTTGCAATTTTTGTTTGCAGTCATTTGAGACAGTAAAACTTATTTTGGGAAACGCTGTGTCTCCGCTGCTACACAGAGACCATGCAAAAGTTTCGACATCACATGAATATTGTCTTCAGGAATTTATTATTAGTAGCAGTATTTTAAGCAGCTACTACACACGCTATCACCATTTCAAAGTATTTTCCCCTTGTATTTTGCACCGTGTAGCAAAACCCATGAATTTTAATTACAGATTCTGAGGGATAGACTGGTCCATTCATTACATATAGGTAATTTGTCTCCTTCCCACTTCAAAAAAGGAGCTCTGAGGCATCCAAATGGGGGAGCTAAACATCCTACTGGGGGTAGGTAGCTATGCGATACAATCTCCCCTTAAAAGGCAGGAAATGAAAGGACATTTCACATGTCCTTTCACATGTGGTTGAATATCTATAAATATATATTTTTAATATGTATATACATACACACACACACTGCTTACCACCATTAAAACACTTCATCTATTGTCTGGCATGATGCATTGTATGGAGAGACTGTCCAGATGAAAAAGAGTTGCTTTACTAAGCAGAAGTTTATATTGTATAAACATTTCCATATAAAGAACACACATGGAATTTCCAATGTCTTATTCTAAATGAAGACTGCCCTTAGCCATTGGCTTAACGATGTCCCTAATAATTCGGTTGGGGTCAGCTAAAACCAAAGAAGTCTCAGTTCTGACGACGTATCTGATACATCGAGAAACCCAATTCCAACACTGAGAGAAAGAAAATTCCAGACTATGCACTATGGAGTCCACAGCCAGGTACTTCATGAGTTATCTGTGAGCTTTTATTCACAGCTCTGATGGGACCTGCAAATATTTTCCATAGGTGATCTCTTGTATGCATATTAATATGAAACTCGGGTCAGTAGTTCTGAATCCACTGTAAAGAATTTACAGTTTTAGGAAAAGCCTTCAAAATATGACATTAGGATTGCAGTTTGTTCTTGAAGCAATGTTACCTTGTCATGAAACTATGAATATTTGGGGAAAATTACAATTATAACCCTCAAAGCTATGCTTTTCCATTTTAAACAAAAGAAAGCAACAATTACAACGACAAAAAAAATTACAAAGCTTGGGATGCTTTTGTGCCTTTCCTTAAGTGCAATAGAAACCAGGTTGCCACTTCTTCAGCATCAAAGTCCAAATTAGATCAAGGCGTGTGGAGGTAATAACAGCAGCAACAGATTCCCTTCCTACTCCTTTCATGGTTAAGTGAAGTTTGTTCCTTTTTCATTTTCTAAGTATGGTTAGGCGCCTCAAGCATGCTTGTTAGGATGGAAAAAGCGTGCAAATCCCAGACCTAGGACCCTGCCAAAAGTCTCTTTAGACAGTCAAGGCAGCCAGAAGTATGCTGAGAGCTTGCCAGAGCCATATTGGGTGGCTAAAATTAAATAAACAGTTAATAAAAAGATTTTGAATCAACCTAAATAAATACAACCTTATAGATTAACTGCCTTATCTGCTTTATAAAAGAGGATCTAAGACAGCAACGAGCCCTTGAGATGCTTAGACATCCACAAGTTCTGCACAGCTGATTTAAACAGAGAAGTACTTGCTATTATCTCTTTCAATAAGATGAGGCTTACATTTGGGGAAAAAAAAAATCAAAAAAAAAAATCATTGACTCCACTGACAGTGATTTCTCTTCCTTTAAAACATAAACTCGCTCTGCCCCCTGTTGTCAGCAAATTACAAATCATATCCTGCAGCAAGAGGAGAACAGCAGGACCCGAATGACTGAAATATCGAGAATTATTTAAAACAAAAGGCAGCATGCTGCAAAGGTATTTTAGGAATATGGTGCTGCACAGTGAAAAACGTTCCTGAATTATTATCTCCATGCTTGAGGCAGTTTATTTTCTCTGCTTGCTATAGTATTATTATTGGAAAATATTACCATGAATATGAAACCAAACATACACAAATGGTCAGCGTTTTGGATATTAAAAGAAAGAGACTAACTGCTCCAGGAAAGGAATAAAAACGTTTAAAGGAATTAAAGACAGGTTTTATCACATTCAGAAGCCTTTTTCTTTTCCTTTACCTCTGAATGTTTACATCTAACAAGGTAAAGATCGATGCTGTGAGTTTGGCCATCTAGCTTTTTAGCTACAACGTTGAGTTCGTATCCCAGTTTCAATAAATGACATGAATGAACAATTTGTCACTGACGCTTCTCGCCATCACAAAATCATGCACATTTGCTGTAGTGAGCATAGTGCTTGTGGTGAGGAGATCAAAACCAGATGCGCGCCCATCAAGACAACCAGGGATTCTCTCGCCTGTGGAGCTTCTGAGCTACTTAGACCTTCCCTGGCACCTGGGGGAAAGATAACCAAGGGGGAAACAAACTTTTTTGGTGATCAGAAATGACCCAACAGGAAAGGAATAATCAAAATCTTAGATCATGGCAACCGCAAGGCATTCCTGACTGGGGCATTGCCATCCCTTCAAAAATAAAGCGGCTGATAAAACAAACTCACCAGCGATAGAAATACACAGTTCCTACCTCCAAGTACAGTTAACAATAATATTTGCACTCCCATGTCCTTCTTAGAATAAAATTGTTTAAATAGCCAGAAGGAATGGCTTAGTGGTCTAATCTCGAGTAAAATATTCCTTAAATCCACAGGTTTAAATGCCAGCGGGGTCGATTTGCCTTTCTCTGTTCCAGGGCAGAGGAGACGGATTGCAAGCAGCTTACACTTCCACTATCTGGTTCAGGGAGAGCCGTGGCTTTCAGATGGTGCAAACATAAAGAGAGAGTTTTTATAGCTCACTTGAGCTATTAGAAACATTATATCTACACACAAAAAATAATAAAAGCTTGCCCTAGAATCTATTTTCCAGTTGTTTGTTGTTTTTTTCCCCCCCTCTGCTTCCTTTCCTTCACCTTAGAAGTGGTTGCAAGTTATTTTACTTCCAATATTACCTCCATTCTCTGCAAACACTTCTAAATTTTGCTGATGTATGAATTTAAAGCCACTGGAATTGCCTTCTGGGAAATCACACACGTGGTCCACGTATGACCACGTGTGTATTTACTAGTAGTATTTACTAGTAGTATTTACTAATATCCCTGTGTGTTTATTTGCCCTCTGGCCACTTACTGTTGATCAGTCATGTTTTATTTGCTAAATTGTACCTAGTAAAAAAGAAAAAAAAAGAAAAGAAAAAACACAATCCCGGAAAATAAGCCCAAATGAAATCACACTGGAGAAGTTATTGATATCTAGATTTCTATTCATCTATGAATATCTGCTTTTGAAAAGTTTATTCTGGGTTTGAATGTTTTCTCAAGTGAGAAAAGGAGGGATCTAAAGTATCCTGAAGAAGCGTATTTCGGCTTTGCCTGTTGCATTAAAGTGTTCTCAAATGTGAACGCTATTGCTCCAAGTCTTGCATAGAATTTTCTCCTTCCAAACATCTGGCATTCAGTAGCAGTTGTGGTGTTCATTTCTCCATCCCAAAATAAACCCTGGCAGGAGAGAGAGGCCAAGCATCTTCTAGTTCACTGACCAGAAAACAGAGTGAAGATGGGACATGTATATTAATGTGCGAGTCCTCCGTTCGGATGTGAGCTGAGGATTTTTCTCCTCTTTAAGTTTTCAGCTAATACACTCTTTTCATTTAGAAAACATCCACAGCGTAAAAGGCAAGAGCTCCTCTATAATCCTGGCCTCTCGCTCTGTTCATTTGCCTGTTGTAAAATACAAGAGGACAGCAAACTGTGCCTGATACCCATAATAAACCTGAGTCTTTCCATATAAGCCTAACTTTAGGAGGTTGCTGGAAAGGAAGAGGGTTTATGAAGGAGGATGATTTGGCAGATATCCCCGATTACATGCAAGCCCTACCTTTAATTGCAAAACATCTGAGTTGTCGTAAAATCTTTATTGCCCTAAAATCTGCATTGCCCTAAAAATCTGCATTATGCATCTGGCAAGAAAGCATTCACCCAAGTCCCCGGCTGGCTTTTGTTTTTTCTGCTGCTTGAACTGAACACTTGAGCAACGACACCATTAAGCAGGGAATGAGAAAGACACACCTCTCATTTTGTTGGTGGAAACCAATTAGTCAGCCGCATTTATTTGTGCTTTTTTAGAGGAAAAACTAAGTTTTAAAATTGTGTGGCTAGTTGCTATAAGGCTTCTCACATATTGTATGAGATATCACATACATGATATTAAGACCACAGCTTCCACTCCTTTGACTTCGTTTAACATGTTACTGCTGAAACATGCAAATCAGGACTGTAATAAGAAATCTATAGGTTTCTGCATCAGCTAAAGCAAAAAAAAAACCACAAACCAACATTTTAACACTTCGGCAGCAGTTTTACAAAACACCAAAGCCGGGGTAACAGTTCCCAGTGGTGGGACTGGCCCAGGAGCTGCCTCTTCCCAGCCTCGTGCTCCTGCTCCCACGGCACCTACACAGGCTTGTACCGGGGTTGGACCAGCAAAACCATCACTGTGAAGAGGGACTGTTCCCTTTGAGGCTAGCCATGAGGGTGGCTCTGTCTCGAAGGGGCTATATTCCCTCCCCAAAGAACACCCCCCGGAGCTGTAATGGATGCACACGCCTGGTTTCGGCAGCAGTTACATCGGTTTCACTCAAATTCGCTGGAGAAAAGCAAAGCACGCGTTCAGGACGGGGAACGTACAGCAACTGTAATTTGAAATACGCAAATGGTTCTTGAGAAAGAAATAGAGTAAAATAAAATCAAATCAGACTTAATGCTAGCTGTTACTACACTTTGTGACTTACAGCTACCACTCCGGTAATCCTGTGAGTCCAGTACAAATTATAACCATTTCAGAAGTCTAAAATTTGGGTATTTCCAGTTTAAAGGATTGGTTTTGATCCGAAGCAATTTAACCCAATATATCTACTCATTTACTTGTTCAAAACCTTTCCTCTATGTTTCATCTATACTTTGATACTCTTATTTTAATTATTTCTAGTGCCAGCTTGCCCGGTGGCCCCTTCAATCTCATTTCTGAGCCGCTTCAGTAAATGAAAAGGAAAACCGGGCGCATTTTTGTTCCTGTAGCTGCCACGAGTCAAACCCAGCTCGTCGTGTGTTGCATAAAGGCATTAAGCATCCTGTAATTTCCCCAAGTATTTATCAAATTAACTCAACAGAACAGCTTTATATGGGATTCCCAGCAGATATACACGGGCAGGACTTCTACATTCCCTTTTCCCTGCGATGCTGTTTGCTAGTCATTAACTTCCATCCTGGGAATAACACAGAAGCAAGCTGAGGAAATGACTGCCTCGTTATTATCCCTCCCCACAGCCGGATACAAGAAACATTTGTGCCGCTATTAGCAAATAGTCCTGAAGAGACGAGCACCCATCCTAGGCAGGTATCACCAGTTGAATATCTGCACGGACCACTGCAAGGATGGAGGCAACTAACCCTATAGACGTACACGAACAGCATATATTAGTTTAAAGTAATTAGAATCGTGTTGTAAAGAGACACTGATTTAATGAGTTGATTAAAAGATTTCTTCCGAGATCCATGAAACTAAAACTGAATACAAACAATGCTGCTGAGAGAACAGAAAAAAGTGCAATCTGTTCAGGAAAGCTCCTAATTCTTCCCAATTTCTATGTAAAACCATGTCTCAATCCGTAATATCATAAATCAGATGGGTTGCCACAGACATCAGCTGGTTGTTTTGTACCGTTTGCTTGGTTGTTTTTCCTTTATTAATATGGGAAGGGGAAAAAAAAACCCAGAAAATGTTTACCATCTAGCATCACTGGGACATCTAAAGATCTACGGTCAAATTTGAACAATTGCAATTCACCTCTGATGTGATGCAATCAGTGACATGCAACTAAATCGTTGAGGAGAGCCACTATGCTCTGGCATCCCTGACCAGCCACCTGCCTTCCACCACAATCCTTCAGCCACTCATAACCCCCTTTGATTCCCCAGGAGTTTAAATTCACTACGTTTCACAACTGAAGCCTTCGTCTCTAAGGTGCCACATCTTCCAAACCCTGTCAAAGACCTCATGCGAGGACACACTTCACCTTCACCATACAGAGTTCCTCAGGTGCGGTGAGACCACAGCCAGAGCTCTCATCTCTAGGATCAAGCCCTGGGTTGCTTCCCAGGATTTCAGTTGAACAAGCACCATCAAGCGAATTTGTGAAAAGCCAAGGAGGACAATATTGCGTATGAGGTTATAGAAGCCATTTGAAAACTGTTTTATTGACTTTAGTAACTGAGAAACCAAAATAGCTATTTAACTTCAGTTGCTGCCATAGCTATCTCCTCAAGCCTACTTGTCAGGGGCTTCTCTATGCTATGCAAATGTCGAAGCAGACCAAAAACTGAAGGGCTAGGCTAGCTTGTATTGGGTCCAGGTTTTATTAAATTAAATTTCTTTTGTTATTAGGTCCTATCTAACTAGCCTAGTATAAAGCTAATACTATTCTCATGGCAAATCTTTAAATTTAAAATTTTCATTTACAACGTAGCAGAGGAGGAATATTCGAGCACTACGTCCCTCTGCCGAGCAGCGTGCCGTGATAGCCATGCAATATTGATTAGCATCCCCAACTTGTCCTCTTCCTTCAATTTTGCTTTCATACTGAGGGCCAGCGCAGGCTTCTTTCCCTGATTTTAAGGGATGATAAATAGATAGTTTTGATATGAAAATAACATCTTCCAATGCTGAAGCAAAAGTTCAGTAGTGATCCTCCAATATCAAACCAGGCTGGCTTTACCTGATGAGATCTGTTTTTGGTTTTGACTTTAAAAAGTGATTTCTGGTTAGGAGTCAAGCAAGCAATGTGATTCAGCCACCTCTGGCAACAGGAGAGCCATCCAGCACAGGCTTCTTCCTGGAGGGAAAACCTCCTTCCCATAAAGAATATTTGCTATTCCAGCCTTTGGCCAGTCTTCCCCTTTTAACCTCTTTTCAATGGCCTCTACTGCCCTCAGCAACGCGTCTGACCCAACTTTTCATGTCATAAATACGAGCCTGCTCACACAAACAACTTACTGGACGGATAACGCCTCGGGATGGGACGGTGACCAGCCCAGATCTACTTCCAACTGGCTCTTCCCTCCTAACGCTTCATTTCTCTGTCAGGCTCTGCATATCCACTCCCTTGGGCTGGTTTTGGTCTGTGTACATTTAAGAGGCTCTTAAGTTCGACACGATAAAACACCTTCCAACTAGCTTTGGGACAGGCTAGCAGAATTGGATTAAAGCTAAATATGCAATTTATTAAGTCTTCCGTGAAGCTCTGTAAATTATCACTTCCTTAATACTCACACAACCCAGCAGAGGGCAGGTTCCTCCCTTCCAAACAGCGACCAAAGCCCACGGAGGACTGTCTCCTGTGATTCAGGCGGAAAATGCCCTGGCCAACTAGATGAGGGTACGCACACCTCGGCAGGCACTGGGAAAGAGCTAGGGATTTATAATTTCCTTTTATAGCCACCCTGAGCTATGTTTTAACCGATTTACAAGACAAACTGCTTATCCTTGATCCACTTCACCAGGCTTGCGAGTCAAACCAAGCAAGAGCTAGAAATGTCGTTAACTATAGGATTTAGCTCCGATATACCGACAAATTATACATCCAAACACTAAGTATAAATACATTCACCAAGCATCCATTTCAGCCAGAATGCTGCAGAGGGAGGGGACGGAGGATGTATGCACTTCCCTGCCCCGCAACCTTTAGGATGAAGGGAACATCTTTGACACGTACCATCTCAGTTAAAGCATTTTTATTAGGTAATGGACGTATTTTGTAAGGAAGGACAAGCTCCAGTTAGATAAGCACAGGATGTGTATGTGGTGAGGGGCAAAGAGAATCAATACTTAATGGGTATACGCCTCTCCTCACAGCCTCCTTTGGAGAGTCCCCCTAAGGAGGCACTTCTATTTTTTCAGCCTTGTATGTGACACCAGGAGAGCAAATACACCCACAGGGCAACTTCTTCCAGCTTGTTCAAATTACCTGTCGTGTACCTTCCCTCCGACACACGCTGCTGACGCGGCATTGCCTGTATTAACCCATCCGTGCACGTATAAAGCACTGAACATCCCGAGAACGGCGTTATGGAGAAAAAAAGCATTCTATAGGAAAAAAAACAAAGGTGTTTTACAAATCCACTGGCTCAAAATTGACACTCTAGAGCTCTCCTTTTTGGGTGCCTGGGGTGTTTCTCTCAGAATCAGTACCACGCAGCACGTACTCTCTTCTTGAGTTAAAATTTCTTCTGCACTTTCAAACGCAAACATCTCTAGTTTGACAAAGAAGTTTTGTAAAAATGCTCAAATAAGTATTTGCAGGAAGAAATAACTTCCACTAAAAAAACCAAACCAGTGCCAAAGTATCTGCAAATACCTGCAGCCTTACCGAAAGGCAGCCACGACAGCAGGGCTGGGGGAGAAAGCGATAGCACACGCTTCAGCAGACAAGTCAGAACATTTTGACTCCGGCTTTGAGAAGCTTTGGGAAGCACGCCAAGAGAGTCGCAATAATTATGTTGAGCAAATGAAAATCTCAGTTTCGATACTGAGAATAAAATCCTATTGTGGCGGGATACCCTCTGGGGTACTTTGCCTTGGAAGAAGGAAGAGCTGAGTCAACGTTTCCGGGCATATTTCCTCCTGAATCAGCATATTTCAGAAAAAAGAAACAGATTTAACCTGAGATTATGCCTTTTAGCTACGACTTGCTGCTGACTTTATTATTGCCCTTCCTATGTAATAGCCAAAACGACCAGAGGTTCAGTGCTAGCACCTACACGAGCGATGGTGGGGGGGGAAAGCCTCCCTCCCCTTTCCTAAGAGATTACATGATAAACTATGATACTTTCAGACTAAAACCGGCCTTCAAACACATTATCAGATGTTATCAGCTCACCAAGAAGGTCTATAAATTTATAAGATCCCTATAGCGTTAAATAATTCAGTAAGCACTGCCACTCCTCCTCTAAAAAAAAAGAAAAAAAATATGCAGTGTATATTGCTGTTTGTTGCAGCTGTGTCTCATACACATGAGCGATTTCTCGAGGGTTTTATGGCAAATGAGCAAGCTGAGGATTCTGCCAAAGGTTGTATTTATCACTTTTGGGTGGGTGGAAAGAGACCCGTCTCTAGATTACCTCATCATTGCTCATGAGTCACAGAGAATGCTAGATGTCAATAAAGACATTAGCACTACACAGCATCTAAACCAGCATGCAAGTATTAAACATTAGATGTGCTTCCCCAATGCTTTTCTATTAATTTTGTAAGAGGAGACTGCAAATAACATTTAAATCCATTTTCAGGGGCTTGAGTGAGAATAAAAGAAAAGATTAAGAATGCTAAACTATCAATAACTATAAAATACAAATTCTCACTGCTACAAGCTCTTCTCACGTATTCCAACCATCTGCTTTCTTTCCCTCATTGCTGTCGGAAAGTACCCTTTTGTCCTGCCCTCAGGCAGAAAAAAATTCGACGTGGGGAAACCTGGCGGTCACCGATCTGTGCGTTCCCACCATCTGCACCCCCCGTCAGCTGCCTGGGGCTCCCCCAACTTCCCCCTGCCCATCTTCTCCTACCAGCATCCCCACCCGCTCTGTCTGACCACCCCGCTCCCCTTTAGTGGCTTCATTAATAATTTACCAGCTGCAAGAGACAAAGAAAACAGTCTAGGAACACGACGTTGGGGCTGAGAAGATTTTTGCCAGGATTGCAAAGCTGAGGGAGAAAAAAAAAAAGACACCACCGCAACACTACAGAGCTTATGAATTTGGTACACAGCAAATAGTAAAAATACAAAATTAGGAGTACGCACAATCCTTTAATCGGCACTATGGATCAGAAGAGAGATGAGCAACCAGACCTGAGACAGATACGTACTTGGGAGTGCAGTTTGTCACAGCTGTCAGGATAAAATAAATTTACAGGGTATATTTTTTTTAAAAGCAAATTACTGTAATACAATTTACTACTGAGAATGCCTTAGTGCTGGGAATTTGAAAGATTCTGAAACAGCAGATTGCTTTGTGGTTGTTATTTTGACAGTAAGTCTGTTATATTATTATTTATAACCAATTAGAGCACTAATTACTGTTTTTACTGCTTTGTTAAGTTCCGGAAAATACTGGATAAAAGAATGAGAACAAGCTACGGAGAGCGAAGTAGCAGTTTAAATTTTTTAATTAGGCTGGCTAGGAGGTTCTTACGAACTGCCAGAAATGACAGTCCAGGGAGAGGGAAAATGTGACACCTCCGTTGCGACTAGAAACTACAGACAACACAAATGTTTAGTTTTTAATTACATGGGTTTGGGAGATTGCTAGAGGCTGTGACCTGCAGATCCCATTAGATCTGCTGCGCTAAGTAGAGTTGGACTCAACGATTAGGTGCGTGACAGACCACCAAGAAAACCTGGAGGGATTGGTTTTGCTTCAGCAGATGGCACATTTCTCTCCAAGCAGCGTCCAAATGCCCACGCGTGGTGTTAGTATGTGTTGCATCCCTATGTCAAACACCTTCAAGACATAAACTACAAGGAGTTATAAGGAAGCTTTTACAGCAGTACGTTAACATAGACATCACAGCAAATCCTTCAAGAGGAAGTCCTCCTCTCCACAGCGGTTGGATCTTTCAGCTCTTGCACATAAAAGTAACTTAGTCAAGAAGCAGTTTTCCATCAGAAACGGCTTGCTGCAAAAGAGCAATGTTGTGTAAAATGGACAGACAACCAAATCCTATACTTGGTTTGACTTTATTTGATAAAGCCAAAACCTACCCCCAGCATGTAGGAACATAATGTCCTCAAAAATGCCTCTTTATTGATGGCATGGATGGAAACAGATGTTCTTTCAGATTCCTTACTACCTAGGTCTTTCAAGACGTTAGACAGCTTTCTGAAATAGCCCATCTTGAGGAACAGACAATAGACACAGCATCATACTGCAAGGAGATGTTCCTCACAACACCCTCAAATTAGTCAAGCAGTCAATATCTGCCTTTTAGGATTTTAAAATTGTACTGCAGTAAAACATGCACAGTGCATCAATCTAAACTACCTTGGGTCGCAATACCAGATTTCACCCATTATTTTCTCCAGCAAAGTGACCCATGCCAGACACATCCACATTTGGTGTCACAGCTTTTCAAAGAATCATAGAATGGTTTGGGTTGGAAGGGACCATCTAGTCCCAACCCCCTGCAGAGAGCAGGGACATCTTCAACCAGATGAGGTTCCTCAGAGCCCTGTCCAACCTGACCTTGAACGTTGCCAGGGATGGGGCATCTACCATCTCCCTGGGCAACCTGGGCCAGTGTCTCACCACCCTCAGCACGAAAAAATTTCTTCCTTCTATCTAACCTAAATCTTTCCACTTTTAGTTTAAAACCATTCGCCCTTGCCTGTTGCAATAGGCCCTATTAAAAATTCTGGCCCTGTCTTTCTTGCAAGCCCCCTCTAAGTATTAAAAGGCTACAATAAGGTCTCTCCAGAGCCTTCTCTCCTCTCCAGGCTGAACACCCCCAACTCCCTCAGCCTGTTCCCATAGAAGAGGTGTTACCATCCCCCTGATCACTTTTTGTTACTTTCATAAGGAACTCAGTCCAACTTGACCCTGCGGCATTGAAGATTAATTCACTCTCCTGTGGGTAGCAAAAGAGACAGCCTGAGGCTGAAGCTGGAAATCTCAGTGAAGGTAATCTGCACAAGGACCTGGAATGGTAAGCAGCTTCCTAGTCCCCTCACCCACTCTGCTGAGCATCCCAACCAAAGACACACGCATTTGCCCTGAGCACAGAAGGCAGGGGTGGGCAGAGAGAAGCACCCACAGCTGGTGTCACCCATCAGAAAGAGTCACAAAGAGTTTGGGATCTGTATGTGTACAGAAGTCCCTGAAACCCTGCGGTGGGAACTGATCTTCCTGACCTACCCAGAAAACCTTAGTGTGAGTTGGCCAATGTCTCAGGCATTTTACTAGCCAGACACTAAATCTTTAGTCTCCCTGAAAAATATTCACAACTGGCTTGTCCTGAAGGGCCTTCCTCTAAGGGACAAGGTAAAACACCCCCTGGGAGGTATTAAATAGGTGAGTCCTCTCCTGTTGGCCAAGTACCAGGCCAAGAGGATGGTCTTGGCATTGAGTATTTGAGGTCATTAAATACCTATTTTTAAAGAGATGCAAGGCGCTTTTAATTAAGCCTGTCTTCAGCAGTTTCCAGGTAACTTGAAAAATTAACACTGAAAACATAAATTAGTCTGGCAGCATCAACCATCTGATTTTGTTCTTTGTGTACAAGGGTACTGCGTATATTGTTAAAAAGATGATTACTGTCAAATGGTAAATAATAGGCAGATAACCACTACAAAATTAGTGATTGCTTATTTTTGTATCCATTTTTCCACAAGACGTGTTGTTTTTTGCATTCCACTAGCTCAAAAAAAGTAAAACGAAATGGGAATCACATAGGGAACTCCTTGGCAGGAGATAAGCACGTGAGCTATTATTGATTGCATCGGTTTCCAAAGCCCATTAACATCAAACACACGCAGCTGACCTTGAGAGCCTGCAGGAGCCACAGGAAGGAGTTGCTTTAAGTGTAAGATTGGGTAAGTGGTGTGTCTCAGCTCAGCGAAATGCCTAGACAATTTTATAATTATATTTCCTCTACTTTGTAATACACCAGAAGTGACAAAGCTTTTGGGTTGTGCTGCACAAGACAAAACCAATAATTCCTTCTAGTTTTACTCACAGGGGTTTCTATTTCAATGACACCTTAAGAGAGAACACCTGCAAAAGAAATATATTTGTGTTTATTGCCTTTTAAAGATTATTTTGTTGTATTTCCTGAAGTTATTGCATGAGGGGAAATAAATAAAAAAAAAAAAAAGAAAATCCTCGAATCCATGTGCTCTTTTGGGTCATCTACACTTACTTCTATCTTTTCAATCCATAAATAAGGATTTATAACACAAAGAGAAAGCAGTGGTTGTTGCAGCATGGACTGAAAGCAGGGAAAGTGTGGCTTAGCTCATTTCTGGAAGTTCATTTCACAGCTGAATTCCTTTTTATTATTAAGTTTTCATTTGGCCATATCTGAAATTGTTTAGATCCACATAAATCTGGGGAGTTGATTGCCACTACAGCTATCTAACTGCTCAGCTGTGAGAGAGAGTGATCTCTGGCTATCCACCGCTTCAGCCTACAGACATTAATCCTACTCTTCAACAATTAAAAAAAAAATGTTTTAAAAATGTATCATGCTGTTTTTCGTAAGCAGCATGAAGCCAACCTTTTGGTGACTTACTAAGTCTTTCTGTGATTAATAAGTATGACGTCTTGTTAATTAGCTGGCTAATCACTTTCCACATCTATCATCATAGTTTCAAAGAGCAAGTCATTTATCGGTCTGCAGACCAAATCAAGTCAGGCAATATGCATTTCATTTCATGACAAAGTCTACTGATTTCTGCATTTCTTTAAATTCTTTATTTCCACCCTTTTTCAGAAAAAGGGTCCTGTGCAAGGACAAACTCACAAGGCCCGATGTCAGTGGAGAAGCTGCTCAACCAAGGTAAAACATGAAACTCCCTGAGGAATTATAAGATGAAAACAGATATTTTATTTCTTTTTTTTTAATATTCTATTAGAGCAAGAGTAGAATTTCTGTGTAGAGGGAGAGCATCCTGAGAATGACTAAAGCCACACCATTTACAAAGACAATTTTCCTAGGAGAACACTAAGCTCCATAGGCATTTTGTATAAGCAGTGCCTTCTCCCATAAGCTAACCAGCTGCCTTTCAGGAGTCAGCCCAACCGGGAAAGATTGTGTCATTGAAGACAGTAAACATGGTCCTTAAGTAAGATACCAGGTGGCTTGCAGCTCAAATCAATGATAGCATCCAATTATTACAAAATAAAATGACCCACTGAAGAAAATGGCTCCCGTGGGCACCACAAATCAGAGGGACATGTTTTCTTCGGGCATGTTCTGCATTTTAAGTCCCTACAAATGTTACGATGAACTGTCATCCTGTTCCTGCAGGAGAACAGATGATACTTATCTGCTGAAAGTACCGACAAATTTGTGAGTGAGCACATCATGCATATTCATTACGGTTTCTTTTCGCCATTTCCAAACAACTCACCAAACTGCAGGTTTAATAAATGAATTTCATTATTAATAGCATGTCTGGTTTTATAATTTCATTTAAAAATATGAAAAAAAGCTGACAACTCCCCTGCACTACTCTGTACCAGCTGAAATTCTCAGAGATACAATATATACATCAGGTGTTTAAATTCCTAGGATACTTCAATGGTACAGGCACATTTCACAGTTTGCCCCTCTACTTTCCAGGAAAGCAGATGATCCTTCAAGAATGGGGTTCTTTCTTGCTTATGTGGCTATGAAATCCCCCTTTGCTGCAGGTACATAATATCAAATGCTTCAAATTTTTATGTGCTGATGCTATAAAGGGATGGGCAATTGCTTAAGTTGCCTGAAAAGTTTCATGCTTTTCTACAAATGGAAGAATTCATGTCAAGGTACAACACAAATTAAATGGAAAGGGCCAAAAAGCCCTCTGCAGAAATTTTAGTGTTCAGTAGAAGTAGATGGAGAATCAGGCAAAGAAAAAAATAAAATATCACAGGGCACAATTTCCCTTTGCTCCAATATTCAGAGCTACGGACCAGAGTATCACATCTGTACCTTTGGGTCACCTCAGCTCGTCACTGGTGTAGTTAACGGCCGCTGGCACTAGTAATATTTTCCTGATAGAGACAGGAGAAAACAGATTTAGAATCTGATATAAAGAGGGAAAAAAAAAAAAAAGGCAGTCTCACTGCCTCAGTTAAAACAATTATTAAATCAGTACAGAAAGAGGTTCCTCTTGCCACATGAAAGCGCAGCAGGGCCTGGTTTGTAGCAAATTGCAGTATTTTAGTTCTACCAAGGACTCACACTCACACTGTCTCCAAAAGGTAAATTTCTATCACCAGATAATTTAAGTAGTCCCAGTGAAATCAGACTGAGAAAAAAAAAAAACCTGCCAACTCTGAATTGATTGCTATTAAAAAAGCCCCAAATCATTATTATTCAGAGTTTACACATGCTTGTTAGCGCTTTTAGGTCTTTTATAGAATCATAGAATTGTCTAGGTTGAAAGGGACCTTAAAGATCATCTAGTCCAACCATCAACCTGACAAAAATACCATCGCTAAACCATGTCACTAAGCACTATGTCAAACCATCTTTTAAATACCTCCAGGGATGGTGCCTCA
>VXAK01008621.1:57337-86080 GCA_013399435.1 Arenaria interpres
ACAGGCCACCAACACCCCCAGGGCCTTTTCTGCCAGGCAGCTCCAGCCACTCTGCCCCCAGCCTGGAGCGCTGCCTGGGCTTGGTGGCACCCAAGGGCAGGACCCGGCACTAGGCCTTGTGGAACCTCATCCCATGGGCCTCGGCCCAGCCAGCCAGCCTGTCCAGGCCCCTCTGCAAAGCCTTCCTGCCCTCCAGCAGGGCCACACTCCCACCCAACTTGGGCTCCTCTGCCAACTGACCGAGGCTGCACTCCATCCCCTCCTCCACATCACTGAGAAAGATGTTCCAGAGAACCGGCCCCAGTACCCAGCCCTGGGGGACACCACTGCTGACCGGCCCCCAACTGCATCTCACTCCATTCCCCACCACTCTCTGGGCCCGGCCTCCGGCCAGTTTTTAACCCAGCGGAGAGTCCTCCCGTCCGAGCCACGGGCAGCCAGTTTCTCCAGGAGGATCCTGTGGGGGACTGTATCAAAGGCCTCATTTCCCAGGGATACACAGATCCACTAAATAGCTGCCAGCAGTTCTGTGAGCCAGTTCCTGTTTAGCAGGCAATGCCGCAGTTACACTGAACTTTCTCAGGACATAGAGTCAAGCTAATCTTTTTTTACTCAAGAAAACGTCAGCTTTTACTGCATTTTATGGTGACAAACACCAGCAGCTCAATGATACAAACAAGTCTTATCTCAGAACCATTGCTACTGCCACTGGGAATGAGTTAATTGCAAGAACAAATTAAACATTAATCATTTAAGTGATTTAAATTTAAGTTGTGCATACTGTTCCATTGCTCATTTTAGCATTAACGTATGAAGCTGCTCAAAGCTATTAAAACACATGCAAGGAGATTAAAACAAGACTGCACTATTTATTTTCTTCCTGCTCAGCTACAAATATCACAAAACCTTCTTGCACAGAATGTGCTACTCAATGATCTGAAATGTGAATTCGATGAGCTGTACAAATAGCATTACCTGCTTGCGTATGGATTTGTGCTACACATGCCCTTGCCTTTTCACCTTGTCTTCCTTGTGTCTTCATTAATAAGAATTTAACAGGCACCATCATCTGCAGCCCCGGACACAAACATCATTACAGCCCGTACCCTTGATTTCTGCTCTGTCAGTACAGACAAAATGAATGGCAGCTGAACTCTCTATGCCTTTCTTCTACGGAGGGAATAATTTGGGTCTGTTTCTTCCACCAAGTCACTTATGTATAGAACTTGCATAAAATTAACTTAATTTTGAAGTTTTCACCTACTTTTGGCTAATGGGGATGCCAAGATAGATGGTAAGCACCATCGCTTAAGTTTTACTGCCCACGTCAGACACCAGTGCCTCGAAATAACTGTAGGGGAGACGTCACTTTCCAGGTAATTCTCTTGGCTTTCAGGTTACCCAATCTGCACAAAAATCAGCACAGATGCAAAATAAGGAAGAGGACTGCCTACTGCCCGAATGCCTTGATAAACCTTAACTGTCTCTCTGAAAAGAGTGAGATGTAGCCCCCACATTTGTATACCTGGGGTTTTAAGCACCTGGATACAACCACCCTGTTTGCAAACTTGATTGCAGAAAACAGGTTTCACATAGAACATGTTAGGAAGCAAGGCTTGTCCTTTTTTGCGTCCACACATACAAATCATTGTGCACTTAGTTCAGGTCTTTTCTTTGGTCAGCATCTCTTTCAGAAGTACTTCTATTTCAGACTCTCTCAGAAAAATAAACCAACTACTTCCAACCCCATTTTATACCACTGAACCATCTTGAGCTCAGACTTGTTTGTTCAGCTACTGTATTTAGACTCAGTCCATTGGATAAAGTTATATATTATAATACAGTTTATATTTAACTTCCCTTCTCCTTCATATATGCAATATAGAAGTGACAAGCAGCTTGCAGTTCTATTGATATTCCCTCCAGAGATCTAAAAATGTTTTATAATGGGGAATTTAACTTCAAAGCGCTTCTGCGAATGAGATGCAGCACTTGATAATCTTTTTCCCCCATTCCATATACAATGAAGCTATAGCAAAGAAAGATTACATCAAAGGTCAGACAGAAGTTCACTTACGTAGCTGAAAGAGTCCTCCGTGTTCCTCTTGCCTCAAGTGCAAGAAGTGTTACAAAGCAATTCTTATTAAGTATGGAGTGTATTCAGGTAAACGAACCTGATCCCTAAAGCATTTACAGGCTTTAAACTGTTTCAGGCTACAGAGACCTTTTGACTGGAGGGATTTCTTTCACTGGAAGTGGTGGTATTTGAATCTAAGGAAAAGAATGGAATTAATTTCTACTTCTATTAGCGCAGAATGCGTACTGAGAAGATGGGCCCCTCTACCTATAACAAAAGGGAGGGACGTCTCAACCATGTTCCTGGCACCTCTGTGGGACCAAAAGGGACAGCAAAGAAACTTCCAGTAATATAAAGCATCCTATTTCCACTGCAACCACTTTTTTGCAGAGGAGGTTTCAATTGTACATATTGCAGGCGATGTGAAGCACCTCAGATCAGCCAACCTTAAGGAAAGATGATGGATCCAAAAGAAAAGGAAGAAATTTCAGTGCTCCTGATACACACCTACCTAGAACAAGTCAAAGCATATGTTGAATTATTCAACAATTATTAATGTTTCTCATTCAGTTCTTTGATTCCCATGAATTCTGTTTATTTGTTATTTTCATTTTCTCTCACTAGGAGAGCATTTCCCAAACTGCAGTTTCCTAGAAGCACAGTGTTTCCTTCCTCCTTGCTTGGTTGAAACCTCTTTCCTAGCACTAAGAAAAAAAAAAAAAAAAAATTAAAAATAATCGATGGTAACAGATGCCATAAAGCACTGATACCCACTGCCAGAGTTCCACCATGAGGTCATGCCACCGGGGATTTGCCGACTAATGACCTCACCTCGCTCACTTAATGAGCGACTGCGTATGAACAGTAGCGAGTCATTCATTAGTCTGTTGCGATACGCAGAACCGCTAATTCTTCAAACCGTAGCCACGCGTGCTTGCTTGCGTTGCCACAGCGCTGCATTTTAAACGCCAACAGGGAACGAAACTGTTTGTGAACCACCAGACACTGGGATCAAAGTAGCAGGCTGAAACTGCTGAACCATGATTTATTAATAAGGAATAAAGAGAATGCAAAGAAACTAATTGTAAAATGGGGGCTTGTAGGAGCCAAATTCCCAAAGTAAAACTTTAAGCAATGTTCGAATGATTATCCATATAATTAGGAACATATAGCCAAATACAAATGGCCTGATAGCCAGCTTCAGCACAGTTCACGTTTAAAATACAGGCCACCCGCACGCTTGATTTGTCATCGGCAGAGGAGGCAGGTGGCACGTGCTGAACCTAAAAATACAAAGCATCTAAAGCAGCTTAAACATTTCCATACTGTCCATGGAGCACTCTGGCAGAGCCCCTTTGACACCCTGCCCCTGCACACACACAGCGGGCTCTGCCTGCATCCCACAGGGTGGTGCGTAAAGTCCATTTTTCTGCTGCATCACTTCTATTCTTTTTGATAGACCAGACAGTGATTTTACTCTGCACTCGCATATTCTACTCACATTCAGAAATTCATGAATTCATGAAAGAATCTTGAAAGAAAATTCGCTCGTGAGACCCCACCTGGAGTACTGTGTCCAGCTCTGGGGTCCTCAAGTTAGAAAGGACGTGGACCTTTTGGAATGGGTCCAGCGGAGGGCCACGAAGATGATCAGAGGGCTGGAGCACCTCTCCTATGAAGACAGGCTGAGAGAGCTGGGGGTGTTCAGCCTGGAGAAGAGAAGGCTCCGGGGAGACCTTAGAGCAGCCTTCCAATATCTGAAGGGAGCTACAGGAGAGCTGGGGAGGGACTCTTTGTCAGGAAGAGGAGTGACAGGACAAGGGGTAATGGTTTTAAACTGGGAGAGGGGAGATTTAGAGTAGATAGCAGAAAGAAATTCATTACTGTGAGGGTGGTGAGGCACTGGAACAGGTTGCCCAGGGAAGTCATGGATGCCCCATCCCTGGAGGGGTTCAAGGCCAGGCTGGACAGGGCTTGGAGCAACCTGGTCTGGTGGGAGGTGTCCCTGCCCAGGGCAGGGAGGGTGGAACTCGACCTTCTAGGTCCCTTCCAACCCAAACCATTCTATGATTCTATGAATCTACTTCCAGAAGCAGCAAAATTATTTAAAATAATTATGTTTATCATTACAGAAAATGGAAAAGTTTCTCAGACGTTGATGAAGCTGTACTAGCAGCGCTAAATGGTCAGGAGATGACATTGCTGTATTTTCTATTTATAGAAGAAAGTTATATCTACAAGGGCAATTTAGAAGTGATTCACATTAGAGATTTCAATAACTCTGTTTTTTCCATCTTTAAGTAGAAAGGTTCACTGAGCCAGCTCTTGGACTGCTGCAAAACTGCTAAGACCCACTGAAGTCCTTCCCTGTTTCAGGGGCACCCAGAGAGCCAGTTCAGGGAAGCTCATAGTTCAGTGCCGAGTTTTACAGGCTAAATCCCTCCAATTTCAGCAGCTTTTCTCAGAGATTAACAAAGGTGCTACGTGCATTCAGAGTAGCAGCAGAGCTCTCTCAATATCCACTGAAGCATAGTACTTTGAGGGAAAATAAGTTCAACCACATACACTGCCTAATTCAGGAAAAAAACCCATATTTATTGATTTGAATTCCACCAACCAGGTATTGACTGAATGAGACATTAAGGCCTGCATCTAATTTTAAGCACTATTATGTCATAAAGGCAATTGCTCATCCGGTCAGGCTTAGCAAACATCGGCAGAAACAGAGACGGGCATCTTTTGTGTTCCTCCCATGTTAAGGAGAAGATGGTGAGCCCCAACAGTACAGAACAAAGATGAAGAAAAAAAATAAAACCAAATACACAACAAAACCCAGAATCCAAAGAAACTCCCCAGCAATTGCAGTGAGCCCTCTCTCAGCCCAGGATGGTTTAAGAAATACAAGGATCTCCAGAAGTGGCATGAAGCACCTCACAGTGGAACCAAGCAGACTGAAAGAGCACACGTAGGGGACTAACTTACACTACGTTAAGTTTCTTTCCCTTGAATCAGAAGTACTTGCAAGAAGAATTCGGCAGCAGTATGTGCTTTCAGCAAAAACACTAGCTCTCCCACAGGCTTTGCCTTTTGCGCAATTACAGGATCACAGAATCTTCATGGTTGGAAAGGACCTCTGAGATCACCAAGTCCAACCACGCACACAAAAACGCCCACAATCTCAGGCACTAGAGCATGCCCTGAAGTCATCTACAGGCATTTCTGCCAATGAAACATCTACACATTTTTAAATACCTCCAAGGATGGTGACTCCACCACCTCCCTGGGCAGGCTGTTCCAGTGCCTGACCACCCTCTCAGGAAAGGAATTCTTCCCAATATCTCATCTAAACCTCCCCTGCCCCAACTTCAGACCATTTCCTCTGCTCCTGTCATTATTCCCTTGGGAGAAGAGGCCAACCCCCACCTCTCTACACCCTCCTTTCAGGGAGTTGTAGAGGGCAATGAGGTCTCCCCTTGGCCTCCTATTCTCCAAACTAAACATGCCCAGTTCCTTCAGCTTCTCCTTGTGTGACTTGTTCTCCAGACCCCTTACCAGCTCGGTGGCTCTCCTCTGGACATGCTCCAGCACCTCAATGTCCTTCTTGTTGTGAGGGGCCCAGAACTGAACACAGCACTCGAGGTGAGGCCTCACCGGTGCCCAGTACAGAGGCACCATCACTGCCCTGCTCCTGCTGGCCACGCTGTTCCTGACACAGGCCAGGATGCTGGTGGCCTTCTTGGCCACCTGAGCACACTGGTGGCTCACGTTCAGCCAGCTGTCCACCAACACCCCCAGGCCCTTTTCTGCTGCGCAGCTCCAGCCACTCTGCCCCAAGCCCGTAGCGTTGCCTGGGGTTGGTATAACCGAAATGCAGGAGCCAGCACTTGGCCTTATTGAATCTCATACAACTGGCCTTGGCCCATCCATCCAGCCTGTCCAGGTGCTTCTGTAGAGCCTTCCGACCCTCAAGCAGATCAACACTCCCACCTAGTTTGGTGTCATCTGCAAACTTACTGAGGGTGCACTCAATCCCCTCATGCAGATCATCAGTGTGATATATTAGAGACTAACCACCAGACCACCACCGCTGCGCTGTTTCATGGCACATACTGGAAACACTACGGCTTATATAGATGATACCATTTCTGTGCCGAGGGCCACAGGATCATTTACCAGAGTGCAAATGCTAGACAATATACAAAGGATACACGTAAAAAAATCTTTAAATGGATTAAATTCAGTGGAAGCATGAACAGTATTACTAGTTGTTAAGACTGTTCACTGAAATCTTATTTACAAAAAGATGATGGGGATCTTCAGGGTTACAACACATAATAGCGACCTCTATAGAAATGTCAGCCTTCACGTTAACAAGATGATAAATTGACTGACTAGTATTTCAGTAGTATTAAAGTTGAATTGAATTATACCAAGATTCAAACTGACAGTTTTTATCAGTCCTCTTACTATTGAGTAGAGCAATTGGGCAGGCGACTGAGGAGAGACAAGGACAGCGTCCTGTACTTGACAGAATTTATTCTATTAAAAAAAAAATAAATGAAAAAATAAGTGATGTTACGACCACATTTTGACACTGACTTCATACTCAAACAACGACCAATTACACGCATTTATTTTCAAGAGAAGAAACTTGCAACTCGCATTTTTCACATGGCTGACGTGGAATCAGCTGTGCAAATCAACTGCAAGAGTCTTCCTCTTCAAACTGAGGGCCAACAGTAGGGAGGTGGTGAGAGACACAGGCCAGCACAACCCCCCTGCTGAGGGGCAAAATAAAGGGAGTCCAAATGGGTGGTGGACGGGAAACGTACTGTTATGCTTGATAAGGATCCGACTGGCTAATGGGAGATGTGGCCGTGCCTATGGGGGAGCTGTAAAATACAGCTGGAGGTGGAAGAGGCCCACACTGCGACCACCGCTAGGACCTCATGACAGAGCAAGATTCGGAAGTGGTGGAAATCAAGACAATTTTTCAAGTACAAAAAAAAAAAAGCCAAGAATGGAAATACCGTACCCAATTACTATATACAGCTGCAATAAGGATGACACGTGTCATGTCCATGTCTACAAGTTTTGCCTTGCAGGGAAAAGTTACTTTAATACAGTACAATATGCTCACTTTCATCCCGTTGGATTCAACTACACCTGCAGACATCAAAATATAATCAATGGAAAACAACCTGCTTTATTAATATTGGACAAGCTATATAAATTTAACATTTATGCTTCATTTTTAAAACGCCTGAAATATCGTAAATGTAAATGTCATTATATTTGACATTTATGATTGACTAGAGTCACATTTACAACGTTATTGGCAATATTGCCTACGCTGTAGTGGAGGTAAGCAGAGATTCTGTACCTATTTAATGCTTCAATGACATAGAAATAATAAGGGTGCCAACATATGATAAAATTGTTCAACTCCTTTATTTGTAATTAAAGCACAGCACAGCTGACTTCTGCAGAAAAATCTCGATCTTCCACAACTGTCCAGACTTGCTTATTTTACTAGCAAAAATGCCAATTAATTTAAGGACATTTGGCTCTAACAGATTCATCTTAGATAACGTAACGGCCTTAGAGTGCTCTTGCAGCACCCTTTTCCTGGGAGAGATACCTTTTTCTTTCTATAAAGACAGAACTACAGTCCATCAAGTAAATAATCAAGACAAGGAGTATAAACAGCAATTATATAAAAAACGCTGTATATAAAAATGTGTTGTGCCCTGGAATTTGCACGGTTACCCGTAGCAGAGGCATACCTCCCCACACAAACAGCTAAGCCTGACTATATCTTCAGCCTTGCAGAGTAATGACAGAATGAAAAATATTTGCATAAGCTTGTAACTTGAGCAAGCATAATATGGGTGAAGCGTGGGAATACAAAGCAGTTTTCACCAAGACACAGTTATTCTAAAAAGCAAAGCTACATATTTGTTGCAAAAAGAAGATACGTGTCCTGAGAAGTCATTTAAACTGATATGGTTTTAAACAAAATACGCCTGCCTGTTACATGCTTTAAAATAATTGTCTTCCTCACCTTCCAAAAGCAACAATCCCACAAGGCAATCCTGGTGCAGTTGGTGTTGGGAATGGAATGCTAATCCTGAAAGCACAGTGTCTGCATATGAATGAGCGCCTCTTTGGGTCCCTAACATTTCATAATCTTTGATAAATGCACCGAGCAGGAGCATTTCATCCCTCACAGTCTGAAAGGTGTTTTCTCAAGCGTCGTCAGTTTATACAATAAAAATTTATTTTGCAAAAAGGACTATAAAAATGACTATTTGTCCTTCTCATTAAAGGCTGGAAATTTGAAAGTGTGCTTTAAGCTAATGGTGGGTCTTAGTGTTTTCCATATTAAGGAAAGCAATTCATTTTGCAGCTGCACACATCACTAGTTTGTGCAAGAATTCGTCTGGCTCTATCTGGCCAAGAAGTAAAAATGGATCAGTAACAACACTGAAGTTTCTCCCTATATATTCCAGATCACCACCAAAAAAACCCCACATCGCTCTTCAGCATCTTTCTCCTGCTTTCCACTGCAATCAACTCCATCATCCGGGCTGCTCGTTCGTCGTAATCTGTTCTTGAGAACTGTAATTGCACAGTAGGAAACTCAATAAACCTATATCTTATCTGAAAGAGAAGCCGGTAATTGCCTGAAAGAAATGGATCTTGTTGTGGAAGGATATAAGGCAGTGTCAGATGTATCGTTAACCGCTCTGTTTAAAAAAAAAAAAAGCACCAGGTTTTTGGGGATTTTGGTTTTGTTTTTGTTTTTTTTTTAAGGTTAACATCTAGCAAAGATTTACAAAAACTCATAATTTTTCTGCAAAAGAGCCAGCCGACTTTCTGTTTTTCCAAGATAAAAACCTATTTTTAAAGTTATTAAATATTTTGGAAGCTCAACACTGCAGAAAGAATGCTGGCAGATCAATACATACTCTCACTATCAAACTAATCTTCCCTGGCTTCTGAATAATTCAAGCTCATTAGACTTCCAAGCTGTCTGGCCTAAAGGTTACGCGAGACATGCATCAATCTGTCAGAAAGGTGGCAAACATTTCTTCATCCCTTTTCCATCCACACACTCTGTATTTGTACAATAATAATAATAATAATAATCATTTCAAGGCCTTCAGTTAAATCATAATTAGCCTGCAACCCTCTGTCCCAAATATTGAATGTATTTGTTCAAATATAAAACAAGCCCCACAATGCACGCATGGGGAGCAGAGGGAGTATAAGCAAAAGATCCTTAAATGTCATTTTGTACAAGGCTAGAGATTTCTTTTTTTAAAAAAAGCACAAAACAACCACCAGACAAAACCACCAAAATGCTAATCAGGTTGAAGCATATATTCTGAGAAACATTAAAAGAGAACAGAAACACGATGCAACCCTAATTCGATTTACCAACTGTATTACTTGAATCTTGCCTTTATCAGGGGGCTTTAGCCATTCTCTCCTTTTGCTTCGTTGCCATCTTACCAGCACTGGCACAGATTTAATTGTCACATAACAACCACAGGACATTCTTCTTTTGGTTCCTCAAACCAATAGCAACGCTGACTGTCAGGCACAGACAGTCCTCCTCCGCTACAGTGAGGTAACCCAAAATCACACCCCCTTAACTTTTTCTTCTGTAATATGAGGACCCATCACTAAAGAATTACTAATGGACGCAGTCAAAGCATTTTTATTTTTCAAAATGTCAGCAAATAAAAGCTAAAAATAATTCACGGAGGATGTGGGAGAGGATGTCCAAGCTATACCTGGGGTTCAGCGGTAGGAATTTCAGTCCTGATCACTCCAAAACCCTGGTTACACATCACATTCGGGTGCTTTAGGTGTTTTCTTTAACTTGTAGTAACATTGTATATGTAAAGTCAATTTAAAAAAAAATAAATTCTGAAAGGAGGGAACTTTACATGAAACAGAAAATAAAGGAAACAATGAGAACATACACAGCAGCTCCCGTACAACGCGTAGTGCCACTTATCACCCTCTTAGAACATACAGAGGGACATCAAGTAAAGTTCAAAGACTGTAAGATTGAAAACTGACCCAAGATTTTAAACAACAGGTTCCACCCATAGTACTCATCTCTACAGTGCGTCACAGAGATCAAAAACTTCAGTGCTAAATTCGATTGTTATCCAGGCTAGATTCAGCTGATTTACCTCTACCAAAGAAAAAAAAACCCAACACATTTAATGCCAATAATTGATTCGCTAACTCGAAATAGTAGGAATACTGTATGACGAAATTCCTTGGATCGTGCTTAGTAAGACATTTATCACTGAAAATTAGGATCGTCAAATATTTTGGATTATCAAGTTTTGGTAAGTTGGGTGTACGGAAGTACATAAGCAACAGAAACACGGGTTTTCAGAGATTTATCGGGCAGTCCTCTAGGTGCCCATTCAGTAGAGCGTTCTTTACAGAAAGCTAATTTGTTTACCACAGCCTCCAACTGATGTGGAAGAGGAGCACTTTCCCCATTCCAGTACAATCTCCTATTTGATATCAAAGAATCAACCTGGGCCAGAACAATTTTAAGAAGACCACTAACCTTGGAAAGCAGAGATCTTGTCTCCAGTGGACAAATCGCGCATGATTTCAAGCTGTGATTCGAGTTGAATGCAATAACTGACTTGAAGAATTGAACTTTGCATCGTTGGTGCCAAAAGAGAACCGACGGTGACAGGTTCCTTCAAAACCATGTCTGAACCTCCCTGGAGGAGGATATCCATGGTATTTTAGTTTGAACTAACCTCACAGCACGGAGCAACAAAGGTACTGGCCAGTTACAAACTCAGTCCATGCAAGATAAATGCTGGCCTGAAGAGGAAAGTAGAAAGGAATGAGCCAAGTTAACAGCTGCTAATAGAAATTAAGGCATGCATCCACACATCTGCAAAGCGTTCACATTTTCAACAGACTCAAGGGCCTCAAACTAAAAATACTCACAAATATTTCCTTTTTCCTCTTAATGGCCATAAAATTGATCATTGCAAAGTGCAGAAGGGGACATCTGTTACCCTTTGAAAGGTCTCTTACACACTACAGTTGCCCCTATTTCTCCTCCTGTGAGATATATTACCTCACGCGTGTTTTATCACCCATTCAGTAAATGTATCTATCCAGACAGCCAAAAAGTCGACCACTTCTTCCACATCCCACCATCTGGGCTGTGTTCGGAAACCAGGAACTGTTTACGTTTTCCTTATGGCACTTGAGAACTTAGCCTCTCCACCATTTTCTCCTTTTCTCTTAAAATTCGATCCAGTTGGAATAACTGGAATTATTGCAACTACCAGGTAAGCTTAAAAGGAGTTTTACCTCCAACTGTCAAGGCTATTTCTGCCCCACGCAAATCTTTCCAGAGAGAAGGAGCATTTACATGGAATCATAGAATGGTTTGGGTTGGAAGGGAGCTTAAAGATCATCGAGTTCCAACCCCCCTGCCCTGGGCAGGGACACCTCCCACCAGACCAGGTTGCTCAAAGCCCCATCCAGCCTGGCCTTGAACCCCTCCAGGGATGGGGCAGCCACAGCTCCTCTCGGCAACCTCTTCCAGTGTCTCAACACCCTCACAGTGAAAAAATTCTGAGATCTAATCTACATCTGTCCTCTTTCAGGTTAAAACCATTACCCCTACACTCCCTGGTAGAGCATCTCTCACCAGCTTTCCTGTAGCCTCCCTTTAAGTACACGGTGCATGTATTTTGGTGTTTAATTGTTTCTCTGTTAACTCCTTTTAGTTATGGTGTAGTTGCAGGGATAAACTTTTTTCTTGTGTTACTACAAATGTTTAGCGATAGTGAAGGCGAAAGCAGGATAATATATCATTAACACAGACCTTCTCTGACATGTTACTGTACATCATTTCACGTTCTCGCCCTCGCTTAGGAAACAAAACTTCATAGAGCAGACTTTTTTTTTAATAATTAAGTATATACATGAAAATGTTACTGTTAAGGAAATGTTACTGTCATGTAACCCCCTAAATGAAAGGCTTGGGTTCTGATTTTGCCTGTGTTTCTACTTCTCTGAGCTTCCTGCCTCCGTACTGCCCCTGATCCAAGGCAAGGCTACGACCACAAGGCTGAACTGACTCAACCCTATAAACCTTCCTTTCAAAATCCTCTACAGCTGCCTTTTCATTCAAGAAGTATCTCCCAATCCCATTACTACTTAATCCCTCTATAATCCAATCAACCTTGGCAGCATCATGTCAGCTCCTTCTGTCAACACTGTCACCCTGTAATATTTCATTCTAGGAAAGAGCGGCACTACTTCCCATTTCCAGAAAAACTGTAATTCCTACCCTTGACCCAGCTTTGTTCCGGATTTATCATCAATCGGTGTAACCACATTAGAAAGACCCGACTGTATCTTCCACATACCTTTGTCATGCATTGGGGTAAAAAGAAAAATTAAATTTATCCAGCTATTTCTAAGAAAATAAAATACCTGGCATAATTCAGATGGTAATTTGCTTTGGTTTACACCTCTCTTTTAGCTGAAAAAATGAAGTTCAGTTGGGTTATCATGAAGTAAACCATAAAGATACTCCCCAGAGTCCTGCAATGGGGTTTGTTTTCATAGCTATTATTCTTTTCCCTTCTCCTCCTTCTGATTTTATGTAAACAGCCCATAAAGCTACATTTTCTGAACTACACAGCTGATTATGTATTACTCCTGTCTGCGCATATTCCTGGCAGTTTTGAAGGAAGTAATCTATGGATTGGTGCTGCTGAGGTGGCTGTCTTCACCTGAGACACGCTCGGCAGAGCAAGACACAGCCTTGAGCAGGCGTGACACCGGATTATTTGCATTTCCTCTACATGGACACGGAGGCTTCTCAAATCCTCTTGGATGAGGTTCCATCAGCAACATTTTCATCTGCGCCAGGCTGCCATCCATCCACCAACCTTCCCCAAAAGCACCCCAGGACGGGGTACCCACTGCGTTAGGCAGTATGTGGCTCTGTCTTACGATTTACACGTGTCCCACCTCTAATCCTGCTGTTTCAAGCCAAATGGAAAAAAACAATATATTCGAGTGGCAAACTATTGTCTGCAGGACTTTATTAATTAGAAGCTTAACAAATCACATTTGAATTCCAGGCATGAAAAATTAACTCATCTATTAGGCAGAGCTAATTGATGGGCTGTACCTGGTTGAACAGCCAACAGCGTGTTCCCAAGCTCTGAAACACCGCAGCCACCAAGCGGAAATCAAAGAAAGCTTTAACTGCTAATTCCTTCTGCCACTATCAGACTAAGGACAAAAGACCATTAAGTAGACTGCAACCAACACGTCCATCTTTGGAGGGCCAAGAAACCACTACGAGATATACGAAGGAGGTAAATCTAAGTTTTCCAAGATTTTGATCAAGTTTTCATCATTTCTTCTCGTGATTTTTCTTCATTTCACTTAAGCTAACAGCAAACAAAAAAACTCAACTTTTTTATTTAGTTACAAAAGATATCGCTTTTTAAGAGAAAATGTATTTATTAGCATTTAATATGTGTCTGCTATTTTTTCTAGCTATTAATATTCTTCACAAAAGCTCCTACTTCAACGTGGTCCAAGAACAGCAGGGAGGTCTAAAGGCACTCCCTGGTCCAACCCATCGAGGATTTTGTAAACCCGTGACGTGTTCCTGCTTCCCTTACGGCGTTTCAGGTATAGTACAGGATCATCACATTCATTTATCATCATCCTTACAGTCCACAAGAGGACACAATCCTGTAACCATAGAAACATGGATGCTCCTGTGGACATTTTCTGACAATTATATTAAAAAAAAAAAAAGGAAGTGAACCTCGTTTGCTCTCTCCCCAACGTTGTCTCAACACTACTTGGAGAGAAAAATCCCATCTTTATTTTAAACCAGTGCAGTAGCTCACAGCCTCTTGCCTTCTCTCTCTTCCGAGATGAATACAGGAATGCAGCATGGCTTGACTTTGCATTTGAGCCCCTTCCTCATCCTATCTCCCACTGACCTTATTTGCCACCCATCTGAAGAGTAGCCAGCGATCACCATCGTGCTCAAAGCTCTTGTAACTCAAAGAAATTAGTTTGGTTTTTTTTCCTAAAAAGTTGGGGTGTACCTAATTTCTCTCTCCCAACACACAAGACATCTCTTTGCATCTTCTATTTTCCCCTCTAAGTGCTGGCAGTTCATAGAGCAGGTACCACGGGACCTATAAAATTGTCATTTGCCACAATTAACAGATTAGGAACGGAACAGAGGGACAAGCCCTGTAGCCCATGAGTGAGCAGGAATATCTACCCACCTTGCTCAACTGCCTCATGAAAATAAGCAGAGTGCAGCTGGGTAACATTAAGGCTTAATTCTGCCAACACTAAGACATACAGCAGGTATGTCTACCATATAGTACAATTCTCAAAAAAATTAGATCGTTATTCACTGTTTAAAGTTCTGCATTTATTTAACCTTGAAACGGTAAGCACATTATAAAAAACATACTTTTTTTCATATTATCCATGGCCACTCAGTAAGAGCCTAAACATTTTAAGAGAGTCTTCAGTTAAAACTGATGTAGAAGGAAGCTTAGCTACTATTCAAAAAAATAGCACATCAAATTTGATCTGGAAAAATGAGCGGTAACAGTTGTTTTGTGTATTTCCAGGAAATCCTTTGACTTATGTAATGCATTGTGAACTATTCCCAGCCTCCTAAATGCCGCACAGTCCCTCTAAATCTCTGAAAATTCAAGGTATTCCCTGGGCAAAAAATGAAGTGCTCCGCTCCATACACAATTACACATTTACTGAAGTCAGATGCTAGGAAGAATAAAAACCTATTCCTCCCCTGGCAATGTAATTGAATAATTGCAAATCAGTAAAGCATTATAAACAATTCCAGCATTTACAATGCAGGCTTTACTGAGCATATTACTTCAAGACAATTAAAGATTATGACTGATACAAACCTCTAGTCAAAGACATGTACCAAAATGTACATTAGTCAACATGAACATGAAGAATTAGGCACAAAGAAGTTAAAATGTTAGAACTATGACGCTCCCAGAGGAAATGCAATCATGCCCATTTTATATCTCATGCAGCATACCATGCAGCTTTGAATATTCCCAGAAATTCCTGAATGCATATGCAACATAGCCATTGATAAACTTGCTACAGGAACACTTGTATCTCATGAGCTTTGCAGTTCTTTATATTTTCATGGTAAATTTTTCCACTAGTGTACACTGCAGGTTAATTCCTTTTTTATATACAAATAAAACATACAAAACCCCTCTTTGGCACTGAGGAACCATTTAGTTCTTAAATCAAAAGCTATTCACTGCAATTCAGCCTTTTTAAACTCTGTTTATTTCAGCTTAAAGAAAATTTTGTACATATTCATTCCCAAAGTGCCTCGTCAGTCATTATTTAAAAAAAAAATTTTTAAAAATCACAAAGGCTTTTTTTAAAATTCAAATATGAATTAATTATCCATTCTTAGTGAAGGAAACTCTCTTACGTTTCCAATGTCTGATTCTGGACATAAAGACAAGGGTGAAATGTTATTTTTACTTTCTATTTTAGCTCTGCCCATTAGATACAAACTCTTTGGTACAAAACCAAGCAAAATACCAAGTAGGCAGTTTAGATTGCTCAATAAAGTTGAATTGTAATAGAGCATAAAATGCTCACATATGAAGTTGCCACCTACAGGTTTCAGGAGAGCTACTCACAGGCAGCTGCTGCGTAACAGGCAAATTTTACATGTTTAAAAAGGTTTTTGGCTGCCTGGGTAAATCGTCTCTCAGCTAGAGAAACAGGTGCCCCCAGTTAACTGAAAATCAATGGAGACAACATCTAATTAAGATTACAGTGGAACTGCCAGTGCCATAAAGAGACCAAGATTCCCCATAGCCAAAAGGCTATAATACATGGAAAACCTTAAAACACACACACTGCCAAGCAGAAGCAGATCTGCTTAAGTATTACTTTTTTTTTTTATTGCTTCTAAAGTGTCAAATCAGTGATTTTTTTTCCATTTTGGTTTGATAGTATTCACTGTATTAAAAAAAAAAGCACAAAGAATTTTACAGAGGTGTGTCCTGTCAACTTCTTCTTTAGAAATTAAAGTTGATGAGAAGGCCACCTAAATGGACATGAATTGCTGTCACACCAGTCCCACTGCGATCAAATGGGCTTGCTCCTCAGCCTAAAGAACATCCATTTTCTCTATAAGCTCTTGGTGATATCCAAAGAGAAGACTCTATGATGCTGTCTATCATCCATCACAAATATTTAAGACAGTGCTATACACTGATAAACAGCTATAAACTGACTTACAGACTTCAGAGCTGATTTTTTTTTCATTGAAACGTTATTTCTTATCTTAGTAGAAGGCATTTAACACTAAAAATTGAGTGGTCCCAGCAAAATTAATCAAAAGAAAGAATGGCCAAAAATACCGATGATTTTAGCTTTTCATCTACGTTTCCAAAATAAAGTTAGAGCTCTGCATTACAGCTTGTGTTTCAAACATATGTTTCATGAACAGTTGTTATCCCAAAATTCCTTTAGCTCCATGACAGACATCAAGAAGTTATGACCTCCAACAAATGTGGTTTTCAAGGGAAAAAAACACCAAACCACTCCAGCCTAATGAACACGAGTCAGGATATAAATATGTTATTATCAAGAGCATCACCAACTGCCAGCAGTTGCTCGCCATGAGACGACAGCATCTTCTCCCATTGGATTTTGGCCTAAACATTTGTAGAATGATTATTCTGCTCATTTTCATAGGCTTAACCTATAGGGTTTGGGGTTGGGGGAACTTCTGTTTGCTTTTAAATAGCACAAAGCACTTCCCATTTCACGAACCGTCTCTACAAAACATCATTTAAGCAGCAGCCTCCCGGGAATAGCTACTCCCTTTTCTGGACAGGAGGAAGCTCAGCACAGTTTCCCTCCCTGGTTTAGAAAAAGGATTCCAGCAAATGCAGAAAGCACGAGTTTCTAACAGAAAGCACGAAGGCAGTACTGAGCAAAAACTCAAAGCTCAAAAACATGCTCTGACTCGGTACAGGGCATAAAATTAAAGCGAGGAGGAGGGGGCTTCTCAGAGTTCAAGGACAGAAGGGATCACTGGCCCCTCTGTTTTCCCTCTCAAACACTGGCCATCAAGTTTCAAGCTGAGACCAGTAACTTGTAATTAATTAAAGCTAACTCTCTCAAAACCACCCGTGTACTGAATTAAAAACACCAAGAGAGGCACATCAAGTTTTGATAAGAATTTTGCAATATTTAATGCCCTCGCTTTTGAAAATGTTTTTAATTTCACACTTAGATATGAAGCTTCAGCTTCCAGGGATTGATTTTTGTTGCGGCTTTTCTGCTATTCAATATTTTCTCC
Organism: Arenaria interpres; assembly: GCA_013399435.1. Classification (NCBI taxonomy): domain Eukaryota; kingdom Metazoa; phylum Chordata; class Aves; order Charadriiformes; family Scolopacidae; genus Arenaria; species Arenaria interpres. The sequence continues at coordinate 74,857 of VXAK01008621.1, forward strand.
CACCAGAAGGTATTCATATACTGTAATCAAGGCACCTTTATTTATTCCTTTTGATAGGCAGAACATCAAATCTACCTGACAAAACAATCCACAACCATCCCTTCATCCCCAGCATTGACTGAAAACTTAATAGGTTAGATAGAGAAGAATAGATTTTTACGTCCTCATCTCACACAACAGAGATGTTATAACAGAGTACGTTATCTGCATACCTCAAGTCTGAAGGTCTAGATATTTTGGCCTAAAATTTATATTTCCTTGTTTTATTGTGATCACAGTGAAGCTTTCCCTAATCCTTTGGTAAACCACTATCGGATATTGCTGTTTACATAAAATATTTAACAATACTCATATTGATAATGAAGGATAAGGTGGTTACAATCGTATAAACATTCATTCACACCTTGGACTGCAGAGGAACACAAGCCATGTGGGACAAGAGCTGAGAACAGTAGTATTTTATTATACTTTTGAGCTTCCCAGCTCCAATTAGGATAAATATAAACAAAGAACCTTGCCTTTTTATTGCCCGTTTATATACGGTGACATTAGAAATGTCTCTGACTCCTTGGAGTCTGATGGAGCTAGGAAGACCCACACTGTGACGAGGGACAATTGCCTGAGCACTGATTTATGACGTCCCTAAACTGAAGTCACAGATGGAATAAGGTACAAAGCTTCAATTCTGCCCACTTCACCCTAATCCCACCTGACAGGGACAAAACTTTCCCTGGATGCAAGGTGCAGCCACGACAAACCAGTCCTGCTTTAAGATACATGAAGGATGCTTATGCGGTGCCTGTATTACCGCAAAATTAATTTTAGATCTTTTATAACTCGATTAAAAAAAAATTGATACATTAATAAAAATGTGCTGATATTCACTGACGGCGAATTGAACTTTTACTCAACAGAGAAGACACGAGTTTACCTCTTGCAAGGGAAAGGCATAATTCCTCTCTATACGATCTTTACAAAGGATCTCTTTGGTTTTGGCTGGCTGCAACTGTTTCATTCCGTTTGCATCCACGTACAGCAGCTGCCAGGACGTTTCAAACGTTTCCTCCAAGCTCTGGTTGCAAGCTTTCCCCAGGTAATTAAATTACAGCCACATTTGGGCAGGAGATTTTTTTTTTTTTTTTGTAAAAAGCATATTCACAGTGCCGGCTTTGGTTACAGGTAATTAAGAGTTCTTTGGTACAACAAAACTTACCTAAAATAGCTGACCTATGGACAGAAAAGCTCCAAAACATACAGTAAATTGAAACACCATAAAAATTACTTGCCTGAAATTGCAGCAAGGAAAAAAAGCCACAGGGGAACGGTTATGATAAATCAAATCGCACTGTAAAAGTGCAACAGAATGCCCACCTGCGGATCTCAGTCACTTACCTCCTTCCACAACCCCCTCTGACTCTTCTACAAGTATCAGTAGGGAAGGAAAATATAAACTTAGATTAGACATTAGGACGAAATTCTTTGCTGTATGAGCCATTGCCACTGGTAGCCCAGAGAAGCTGTGGCTGCCCCATCCCTGGAGGGGTTCAAGGCCAGGCTGGATGGGGCTTTGAGCAACCCGGTCTGGTGGGAGGTGTCCCTGCCCAGGGCAGGGGGGTTGGAACTCGATGATCTTTAAGGTCCCTTCCAACCCAAACCACTCTACGATTCTATGAAGAGGTATTTCCAACTTCGACATACTTTTCATTTACATACCCTCCAAGAGTAAAATGGTGAGTGCTGAGGAAAGGAGAGAAGCATCCGGCTAGCCAGCCAGCCTGCATGACTTCATTTTGCAGAGAGAAATAAAGAAGGGACAATCCTGTTGCCAGAGCCATGCAGCAAGGAAAAAATTTAAAGCCTGTAGGCAAGGCTGGAGCCAGATAGAGCCGCAAAATTAAGGCAGAGGCAGCAAACCAGGTACTTCTGTAACTGTGCTTGGGCTAACTGGGGGGTGCCACAGCAGTAGAAGGCAGGACAACCCACAAGCAAACGGTGCAGAGCGACTGTGCCTGACGAGATGACAGCAAAATCAGTTCAAAGCATCTAGTTCTGGGCTCCCCAGTTCAAGAGAGACAGGGAACTGCTGGAGAGAGTCCAGCGTAGGGCAAGAAAGATGATGGAGGGATTGGAGCATCTCCCTGATGAGGAAAGGCTGAGAGAGCTGGGACTCTTTAGCCTGGAGAAGAGAAGGCTGAGGGGAGACCTTATTCATGCTGACAAGTATCTGAAGGGCGGGCTGAAGGAGGAGGGAACCAGACTCTTTTCAGTGGCTGCCAGTGAGAGGACAAGGGGCAATGGGCACAAGTTGGAACATAAAAGGTTCCACTCAAATATGAGGAAAAACTTTTTCACGGTGAGGGTGACAGAGCCCTGGAAGAGGCTGACCAGGGAGGGTGTGGAGTACCCTTCTCTGGAGATCTTCAAGCCCCGCCTGGATGCCGTCCTGAGTGATGTGCTCTGGGCAACCCTGCTTTGGCAGGGGAGTTGGATGGGATGGTCTCTAGAACGTCCCTTCCAACTCCAACAATTCCATGATTCCATGAAAGGCAGGCAACACGACGGGGATTTTTGTTGACATTACAACTACTTGCAGCATCAAACATTTCCTTGCTACAAGCCCCAGTAAGAGATTCTTCTCGATTCAAAAGTTCACACTTGCTCCATCAAAGACACAAAGACCAAGAACCAGTCAACAGGAATATGTAGGTTTCCTTGAGGAGAAAGGCATCAGCCGAAGTCACAGCAGTTAGTAACAGTGCTTTTGGTCATCAATCTTGCCATATTTTGTGATTTTTTACACTTAAATTTCAGTTTTAGCAGTATCTGAGAAGCAGAGAAAAGTTTGCAAGTAGATGTATATGTAATTTTGGCTCAAAAAGGGTAGGTATGCACATATATTTTTTTCTTAAATTTTATGACATCAATCAGCCTCATCTGAAATGAGGGCAATGGGCTCTTTTGAATGCCTCCAGATTCAGCCCAAGGAGAAACATTCCCTACGCTGGGACTGGGCAGCGTAAGCAGAAAATTACCTTAATGGAACACGAAAGTTTTTGCATCCTCCTCGCAACAAATACAACGCTCATTTAGATTCATGGAGTACAAGACGTTTTCATCTAGAATTGGCTTTCTTCCCCCCATTAGAATCCTATAGGGCTTGTTTAATTACCGCTAATGAGAACGGATTTTTATATACTACCTGCTCATTTCCTTTCAGATTTATTTTTAATACCAATCCATTCCCCTTGGGAAAATGACCATCATTATCACGCGGTCCTCCTAGAAGAACAAAATAACAGCTGTCACTTCAGGTCACCATGGCAACACTACTGTAACTACACCGAATTTGGTTCAAGAGGAGAAAAAAAAGAATATATATATATATACACACGTCTACATGCACACAGAGATCATAAATGACTTGCAATACAGTTCAAGGGAATTCTCATGCTGATGATGTGCTTCCCCCACTCCTCTTGCCAAACTAACCCAGCTGAGCTTAGCGCATCCCGGGGAGGCAGTGGCTCATGCTGCAGTTCGTCTCCTCCATATCCTCCACCTCCCAACCTCACCATACTGTGAAATACCCCCTTCTCTCTCACAGCGCCGACAAAAGCAAGTTTAGGGGGAATTTCCACCCCTCCCCTTTCTGGATTCAGATGCGTTGCCTAGAGGCTCCTGCTATCACATAAAGCCACTGCTGCTGGGCGTCTGGCAGAGCAGCCCTTGCCAACCCCGAGCCGCTGAGGCAGCACGGGCCACCACTAGTCACCTCTTGCTATCTGCTTGCCCACAGGCCAGGAGGTCGTCATTCAGCGCGCTAATTGAAAGAGACTGCCAAACAGTGTCAGAAACGCCGTCATATCACAGGCGGGCAAATACGTGATGTAGTCACAGGCTGTAACCGCGTCGACTCCCAAGGGGTTCGCCCGTTTAAGCCTTATTAACGTTAATGGCAATTTCGAGCAGAGCACAAAGCCATCTGAATGAAACAAGCTTGTAAGAGCTAATCCACTGTCAGAAGCAAAAATCAGAAGTTCGCCATTCTTTTCCGTGGTCAGAAGGTTGGATCCCAAGTCAGTTAAATCAGCTAATCCATTTTTATAGAAATAAAAGCTCAAAAGGTAAATTGAATACCTGGCTTCTCTATTTCTCAACAGGGGAGAAAAAAAAAAAGTTTGTTTTGTATTTTAGGGGGTTTGTTGGGCTTTTTTTGTTGTTGTTGGCATGTTTGTTTGGTTTTTTGCATTGTTTCCTGCTGTGAGATACTTTTTATCTGGTATTTTTTGAATACCAGTTCATTAGTCCTCACAACACAAATGAATTCAGGCATCCTAATTCACATGAGGACGAGCAGAATTTTGCCACAGCCACCAGGAAACAGTTTCTGGGTCGTCTCCTCACAGAACCCAAAACAGCTGTGGTAGAAAAACTCTTTTTGCAGGTCCCCCCTCCACCCTCCTTCTGATCTACATTGTATATTTTATTTTGCATTCAGTCCAGGGTTTAAATCCACAGCCACGCTGAAATGGAAGCTTGTTTTCCCTCCTGCCCCCCCATCACCCCAGTAGGCTGTGGGAAAACATTAATATCTGTGCATGACATTCCTGATAACAGACCAGTGGTCTCCAAACAGCATCCCTAATTTCAAAATGCACAATAGCACTTCTGAGAAGTTTAAGCTTTCAGTTACTTCTCATTTCTGAAGTCACATTTTCTGGCTTTATTTTTTAGCCTTTTTTTTTTCTCATAGTGTCAAAAAAATCCTACAGAGTGACATTTTTAAGAAAAATAAACAATTTTTAGTTTCCTTATTTTCTGAATTGTGTTGTATTCACATTTAATCATCAAATTCACTATCTTCACCAGCAATTTAACATGAACAGAAAATAGTACGGCCAAATAAAGCTATCAATACTGTTCAAGCTAAAGAACAAATAAAACACTTACAGTAAATGCCCTGTGTTACCCTGATGAAAAGAATGTGGAAGCGTTTTCTGATGTTTTATATCCTTCTTCTACATTTCCTTTCTATAGAGAAAACCAGACCAAGATCCCTATATCTGGCCCCAGAAAGAAGCAGCCTAGGGGTATTTTATTGTCTGAACTGGATGGTCGTTCTGAACTACCCAAGGGAATGCACTGGATAGAGAAAACTTAACAATTAATTCCTGACAGCTCATAAACGGCTGCCAAAAAAAGAGCTTTCTCCCTTTGTTTGTTTGGAAGATCCCACCATTTTATTTCGTTGTTTCCTTCTCCGGACCTGTGTCGTGAGAGGGAGAACCAGAGTTCCTGGATGTACTTTCCCTGCAGGATTAGGTGGCTCATAGACCTTTCCCAGACCCCCTCATCTGCAGCTTTGCAAAGAGAAGCATCCCAGCCTTCACCAGTTTCCTCATCAAGAGGTTTATTCACGTCTTTGATTATTTTCTGCAACTTTTCTTTGCTCTTTCTAGCTGTTTTCTGAGAGCTGTGCAATAATGAGCACCCAACGGCAGAAACTTCATCACTTGTGCACAAAACAGCCCATGAAACACTAACTGCACTTTTCCACCTCCCGCAACTTCACATCTTACTTGGTTTTTTTGGTTATAGGTACCTCTAAGCAGAAGCTTTAATGGAACAAGATATAATAATGCCGTGCTTTTCTTTGAGCAGAAATAGGGTTTAGTATCATTAAACAGCCTCATCCCTGAAAGGTACACTGGCACAGCAGAGAAGACGGCATTTCTCGAGCTGGTAGGGATTACTTTAATGCCTAGCTGAACATTCTACAGACAGAAATTACACTCTTAGCGGCGGTCAATTTTAAGACTCCAATATTCTGCTTTTCAGGTACAATTTAGCATTTGTACGCTACAGAACTCCTGTCCCACTGGAAATTACGTGCAATCTAATAGTCCTTCTTTTCAGATTCATGTAAGGCTCCTACCCATTTCTTCAGCGACATAAAGACGACTTAACAATAAACAGTTTTGCACCATTTTGACTTAATTGGTTTAAAAGAACCAGTTTAGTTAAATGAGAACAACTGCCTGGTGAAGACACGGATTAAACAATACGGGTGTAAAAGGAAAAAAAACAAACCCACCCACAAACCAACACCTCCTGCTGTTAATACACGCGGGTTGGTGTTACCACTGTTTAAATAATGAATGACAGCTCTGAATCTTTTTTCTTCTGTTTCTTCCTGACGATCTCTGGCACGGTGCCTTGTCTTTAGCTATGAAGAGAACAGCGCAGCTTGGGGAAGGGAAGTCCCTGCGAAGATGAAGGTGGCTATGAAAAAAACCACAGCTTTCCTCAACCTGAGCTGACTGAACATGAACCCAGCCGCTTCGATGGCCGCGGGGTGTGCTGGTAGCACCAGAAACCAAACACAACTCAGAAAAGACAGATTATTCTTCCTCTCCTCCTAATTCAAGACCACCCTAACATTTGTAATCATGGGGACCCAGTCTAGATTTTGAGATTGTGTAGCTTTTCCCTGGGGTCACAGGTTCTGCAAAAGATGCGCATTAATTGCTTTTAAAAGCAAAGAAAACAACATAATCCTACTTTCAGCTTGCTCTGAGAAGACAACAACAGATCACAGTGAAGCATCACAGGATCACAGAATGATACAGGGTTGGAAGGGACCTCTGGAGATCATCTAGACCAACCCCGCTGCCAAAGCAGGTCCACCCACAGCAGGTTGCACAGGAACGTGTCCAGGAGGGGTTTTAATGTCTCCAGAGAAGGAGACTCCACCACCTCCCTAGGCAGCCTCTCCCACGGCTCTGCCACCCTCACAGGAAAGAAGTTCCTCCTCATGTTTAGGTGGAACGTCTTACATTCAAGTTTGTGCCCGTTTCCTCTTGTCCTGTCCCTGGGCACCACTGAAAAAAGACCGGCCCCATCCTCCTGACACCCTCCCTTGAAGTATTTATAAGCATTGATCAGATCCCCCCTCAGCCTTCTCCAGACTAAAAAGACCCAAGTCCCTCAGCCTCTCCCTCCTAAGGGAGATGCTCCAGGCCCCTCATCATCTCTGTAGCCCTCTGCTGTCCCCTCTCCAGCAGTTGCCTGTCCTTCTGGAACTGGGGAGCCCAGAACTGGACCCAGTGCTCCAGATGGGGCCTCCCCAGGGCAGAGCAGAGGGGCAGGATGACCTCTCTCAACCTGCTGGTCACACTCTTCCTGATGCCCCCCAGGATGCCATTGGCCTTCTTGGCCAGAAGGGCCATCACCAGGCTGGGTTTGGTCTTTGGACTGTCATGTAGGTCTGCCGTTAAATGTAAGACATGTCTGGAACCACCGCACGTAGTCACTTACAGAAGCTTTCCCATTAGAGTTTATCAGGCAAAGCACAGCCAGGAGCTAAGTTTCTGGGTACTGCATTTAAGACACATTACAGCCAAAGTTGCAAGGATAAGCCTTCAGCCAGGAAGAGATGTATCAGTTGCCGTCTCCATCACGCTTTCACTGACGTGCAATAATTATGGTTCATAGCTACTAAAAGGCTTCTAACAAACCTCTCGAAGTAATTTATCGTAATTAAACCTCAGATACGTTTCAAGCTTCTGGTCCTCAGCTCATTATTTACGGGCCTTTCAAAACTGTTCCAGTACATTAATTTTTTCTATTTTTAAGCAAATCTATAAGCAGAGCCTATCAAACACTAAAAGTACTACACTTCGCAGTTTATAAATGTGGGTAATATACATGCACGTTAATAGCTCAGACCTTTTTTTAAGCAGTACTGAGTCATTAATTCATGATCTACAGAGATGATTAGAGTCAGGTAGGGCTTGTCTTTGCAAGAAAGATATTATGGATACTTTAAAAGAAGCAGAATTTGCGGACTGTGCAAAACCTGCAAAATGTAACGAGCACTTAAAATACTTTGTATAGAAGTTAGCATTAATAGTACTTTCACATCTCGAGGTACAAGTGATTTAATAGAACTCCCAACAGGTTGGACCAAACTTCTATGAAATATTAATTATTTCCATCACCATCTCTTCTTATAATCTGTTTTCTCTACCTGTACTTTTCCCATTCCAGCCTCATTAAAACGTACATGACCCAAAATACATAATCCACCTGCCAGAGCAATTAAATACTTCATGGTCAGAGCACCAGAGCGAGCAACTGGAACAGCTCCTGGTCCCTACTCTGTGTAACTTAGATCAGGAAAGTTGTCCTTTCCCTCCCCTTACAGAAAATAGCTGTAGGGTGACAACTACTTATGCTCTGGAGCAGACACTGGCCAACAGACTGAGCTGGCCATAAGCAAGCACCACGATAATGGCATCTCTAAGTAAGGGCTGCCTTCTGGTGGGACAAAGTACTCTTACACGCTTATTTACTCTTAGATAAATCTGGCTAGTGTAAGTAAATTTCAAACACCTGCACGCTATACTTAAATAGTATAGTAAAGTCTCTAAAAAGGCAACCAAGTTAGAGGAATGTTGTTCCTCACCACAGTGGTGGCCCAACTGCTTGCTGGGGTCACTCCAGACTAGGTAGGACTCATCCCCAGTGCCACTTTGGAGCGTGAAGCTTTCGCTGGCAACAGGAGGCACTACAACAAGGAGGAGACTCCTTTCCTCCAGTCAACACAGAGCATCCCTCCATCAGAAGCAACAGAGATATAGCTAGCCAAGCAAAATTGTGTCATCACAGCCTCGTTAACAAAAAAATGCTACGCGATCTTTCCAGTCAGTAAAGCCCACAGCCAAGGTGAATTCTTAGTTCCCTTTTACGTTTAAAATGTCTAGAAATACCTTGATTAATAGGGAACGAGGACAAGTTGTTGTCTAAAGAGAAGAGCAGTCAATCATAACCTTTGTTAACATGACTGTAAGCGGAGGTCCCGACACAGCGGGACCTCTTCTAGCTCCTATTCAAGCAGCCAAACGGCCCCTGGAGGCATCTGAAGAACAGGGTGGCTAAATCGGGGAGTCCAGTTTATCACAGCGTAACAGAACGGAATTAAACTCTTTGTCTTCCCCTGATTACAAAGCACAGAGCTGCCGTGAGAAGGAAAGGCCTTCATGTGCTTTGTAAGGCAGACGTTTCACCAGGAGCTGGCTATTAGCCAGCGTAGATCTCTGTCACTTTTTAAAGATAATCTGGTTAAACAGCTACATCTTTCCTTATTATGTTTTTTTTTGTTTCCACCATACACATGAAAATTAGCTTAGAGACTAAGAGGGCTAATTTACATTTTTAGGGATATGTTTTATCATTGTGGGCAGATAGGATTTGCAGTCTTTGCTGAATGCGTGGTGAGCTCAACCCACTCGCTTTTCTCTACCCAGAGAAAAAAAAAATAAAATAAAAAAGACATTTGCATCGTGTAAAGCAGAGAATATACTCCAGCTTTTGGCTGAAAGAAGAAAAGCCTTGAATTACCACCCCCTACCTAATAAATCTAGGGAAAATTGAAGCATAATAGAGGCTGAAAGGAAATTTTCCCCAATACTAATAAAACAGCAGGAGAAAGTACAAACTTCCATCCGCTTATTTTTTTTGGTCATTGCCTTTGAAATTGCGCTCTCGTGAATGTGACGCGAATCCCACATGAAAGAAACACGGCATAACATTTTTCACCACAATGGTAGGTAGTTGTAGATAAAAACGGGTAATTTGCAGAAGTCTGGTTGCCAATCTTGTCGCTAGCAGTAGCAAGTGTAGGAAAACGGAACTTGGTGCTTTCCTTCAGGCAAAGCTTTGAAAAGTGGGTCTGAGATCTCAAACACTAAAGCACCAGTGTATATTTACCACTCCCGGTATGAGAAAAAAACCCAAAAAACCTTAAAGAAGGGGATATTATACAAGAAAGCCTGTCTCAGTATTATTTCACTCTATTTACTTGAAGAAGGGAGGAGTAAGGAAGTAATTCTAGGATAATGGTCTATTATCTCATATTCCCATCATTTACCAGCTGTGAGCAGGGAAGGGGAAAAGGTACTAACAGAAGCTATAAATGGGAGAAAGTGTGAACAGAAACAGAACTTTAAAATACTAATATAGTTTGCAGGCTTGATAAAACAGAACTGCCCATCGCATTCAGGACAGTGTACTCCATTGGATTAAATGGAATCGCAGGCCTCTTCACGAAAGACCACGACCACATCACCAGTGCAACACCAGTGACAATGGTTTTGATATACCCACATATACCGTATTAAATTGGTATTTAATATATATGTATATATGACTGAGCAGAATGCCTATACATATACACACCCATCATAAATCAGTAACTTGATCTGCACTGAAGTTACCTGACAAAACACCGGGAGAGCTGTATCTTTTGAAGAAGAGAGAAACCAAACAAACGAGCAGTTTTCACCATATATGTAATGCTAGACTGGCAGAAAATTGTAATTCTATTTCATAGACATTTTATAGCACAAACTAGTCGAGCTTGCTCAACTTGCAAAAGCTCAAAACTTTAGTATTCCTGCAGGAGTCAACGGAGCTGTGGCTTTAGTGCAGTCCCCTTGCAACGCTGCCCAAGATGACTCTCCCAAGCCTCCCACCCGACCACTTGCCTTCTTTTCCATCTAAGAAACCAGCCCTGGAAGCCACTGAAACGTCCGTGTCAGGAATCAGAGAAGCCAACAGGTTACAAGGTGCTGCCAGGAAGCCAGGACCTTTTTCATCAGCCTTGTGCCTGGCTGTCCTCACATCTGTACTGCAATCAAACAAGAACCCCACAATTCCGTGAAATCAACAGTTTGTCTCATTACGAGCTATGGCTGGATTATTATTTTTTTTTAATTCTCCTTTCCACATATCCATCCTAAAACCCAGCAGTGTCTTTTTCTGCGAACTTTGCGTTCAGTGGAGCATCTTGGGCTGACATCTGCCCACAGCTCCAGATGCAAGATGTTAGGGCTATTTATTAAGTTTTTCATCTCGATGAGTCGCACTTGAAGCGTTCTTAGTGTGAGATTAATAAAATAACACTGGAAAGCAAGAGTTCTGTTGTCATAACGATTTAGCACACATACTGGAGATGTAGATATAAATAAGTAATCCTACCAATCTAAAATACACATCCAAAAGTCACTCCAACTGCCAGCAAACACACAATTTCAAGTTCATATAACATCTAATCCCAAAACCACTGACAACGGTATAAAACAGTGTTGAAATACAAGAAAAATTATTTATTCATAGAGTCTGATCTTGCACGTCAAATGTTGTAATTTAATCATTGAGCTCT
>VXAK01008621.1:97063-155940 GCA_013399435.1 Arenaria interpres
GTGGCCTGCCCCTTTTCCCAAAGGCCATGAACTCTCCTTTTCCCCCCCCCCAAGTTGTGACCATATCTCTTTGTCACACATATGCATACAACATACGAACACACATGCTTCAACCTCTCCTGTAGTAAATAAAAAAAAAGAATGTTACAGATTAACACGAACCTGCAGCTCCAAGTAACATTATAGCTCATTTTAGAAAGCATTTGTGAAAATTTACAGCTAAAGATAATTAGCTCATTTCAACTAGCTCTGCCCTCAGATCTATACATTTAAGAACAGTGGTATTAATACATTGCCCCAAAGAGTTAAATTTGCACTGGATTAAAAATAGAACTGTTAAATCTGTATCTGACAAAGAGAAAAGGAAGAAAGAATCAATTCTCTTGTATTCAACAGAGTTAAAATGAGGTAAATGAGAGTAAAATGAGGCCCATTCTCTTGTGTTTGTGCAGCCACAACAAAGCCTGCATCCCCCCAACACTAAGAGAAACCGTTCAAGTGCCTTGCTCCTGGGAAAATTAGAAGTTTTCAGGAAAGCCAGCAAAATCTGTCCTTTAAGTGAGCCTCCAAAGGGGAGGAAGGTGAGAGCCATTAAATGGATGGAGAAACAAGGCAAGAAAACCAACAGCGAACAATCCAAGATTGCCATTACTCTTTTCATACTTTTGATTTGTAAAATATAAACGTTTTCAGCAGATAGGTACGAAGAAGGTGGGACCAAAACCTTACTAACTCCTCTTCTGCTCATGCCATGCTCCCCTGGGGGGCAGAGGGTGCGACAGCCGAGACCCCTCTTGCAGAGAGTGCACAGGACCCTATTCCCATCCCCTGCTGAGCATGTTAAGGGGATCATCACCCTTGTTTAACAACAATTCACTGCTATTAGTAGTGCAATGGTGAAGACGGCGAAGGCAGACTTTAGAGAAAATGAAGGTACACAGCCGCTTCTTCCACCGCCTAGGTGATCTCACCAACTTATTAAATGCCATAGGTAAAAACCTGCTCCCAATTCCTGCCCTTCTAGGCCAGTGGCAACTCAAGGTATTCTGGAGGAATAATTCCGTCCAGCTGCAGACACCCATTTACATCACCTCGTAACGCCACAGCAGCTGACAAAGGGAGCTCTTCGCTTTCTAGGGTGGATTAGGGGAGGTTTTACCAGCAGCTGCACGCTGAGCAGTAGGTATGGGGCTGTTGGCAGAGAGGGAAATAGTGAGAAATGATGTGAGAAATCAGAGCAATAGACAGGAAGGAAAACAATAATATATATCCTTCAGCATCAGTCGGGGACTTAGCTAGAAATGCTCCTGCCAGATTAGTTTCTGCTAGTGCCTGAGCCACCAGCTTCCAAAACGATTGGTTTGCTGAATATATTTACAATGAATAATAATCAACTTCTCAGCTTCTTATGACTTGTTTTTTATTCTTTAATCCAGTATCAGATTTCATCAAACACGTGTTTTTCCTGTTACCATGGCTTAAAAGCAAGGATCACGCGGAAACATGAAATAATGCATACCTAAAAAATCATCCTGAGTAAGTGAAATATTAGTAAGTGACACTACTGAGAAGGACAAAAGAAGTCTATTATACTTGTGCGCTGCTGCTTTTCCACTGGCAACTCTAATGAAAATTGATTATTTTGTTTGTTTGTTTTAAACCGTCCAATACAAGAAACTATACTTCCAAAGTCCTCCCTTCCCTCAATTGAGATGCATCACCCTTGTTTCCCTTTTAAATTATAAATGTCTTTATAGCTTTGGCTGAGCTTACTTTATTGAAGGTTTTCTGGGCAAGAAAACAGGCAGACAAGTAAAACCGAAAAGTTAAAAGAATCAAAGCTTTAAAGAGTCAAAAGAGCGGTCCCAATGAATTTTCTGGTGCATCATTCTGCATCAGATGAGTAATCCATCGTTTGGGACCGTTTCCAAGAACGGACCATCTGCTCTCAGCATGACCATGCTCGTGGAAGCCACACAGAATCTTTCACCTTCTCTTCGACAGCTCTAGAGAAAAATAATAATATGGTTTCTAAAAAGAACAAAGCCAATAAATTGTAAGCTGCTTTGCCTGAAATACTATCCCGTCACAGGTTCGGTACATCTAACTTGCATTAGTGGGCTTCTGCCACACATAAGTGGCATTTGACATGGAGGAAACGAATGATACTGACGGGAGAAAAATGGATTTTTAGCCATGAGATCACAACACTAAAACAATAAAAGCACAGATAAGTGATTGAGGGAATTTGCATATGTACAGTTTCTGAATTCTTCCTGATTTCACGCATGTGCTCTGTCCCAAGTGCCTTGAAGAGCAGCAAGACAACCACAAAATGAAAAACCTCCCCATTTATCCCCTACCCTGCACACAAGGAAGAGTACGGGACAAAAGCCTTGACCTTCATGCTCCAGCAAGGCAACTCCATAGAAGGAGCCAGATCTGAAAGGGAAAAGGAAACAAGCCAACCGCTTTTTATGAAACTGTCCTGCAAAGTCAAATTATGGCAGCTGGCTAATGGGATAGGAAATCAAGTTCTCATATCAATAAACAGGTGGGTGCTACCAGAAGAGGTGGTCCTGTTCCCATAATCCTGGCCACAGCTTCACAACCTACTCCAGGCCAGCACGGATGCTCTGCTGATCCTTACAGGATCCAAGCTTAAGAAACTACACCAGCACAAGGCTTCAGGTTTTCACTCAGGACCAAAAAAAAACCCCAAAAAACTCATAAGAAGTCTCTAGCCAGGGAATAAAGATCAACATCAACATTTTTGGCAGCAGCCTACCACTAGGTCAGTTCAGTTGTACTTTAAAAATCCAGCTTGGAGTTGATTCTCAAGCAGCTGAAGACACTCTAAGATCCCACATGGATTTTAACAGCAGGTAGGTTCCAGCTGTGGTGCAAGGAAGACCATGGGACCATGCAGTTGAAGAGGAGAATACCAAAGAGGGCAGTTGAGCCTTAAGAATAATCTTGCTTAAGAATAATCAAAAGGGTGAGGTCCCACTGCCTCCCCACTTCCCAGCAGCACACTCCCAACTCCACCTCTCATGTGAGGACCACTGTTCTTCCACAGAATCATCACTGTTGGAAAGGACCTCTGAGATCACCGAGTCCAACCACACACACACAAAAAAATCCCCTGCAATCTCGGGCACTAGAGCATGCCCTGAAGTGCAACATCTACACGTTTCTTAAATACCTCCAGGGATGGGGACTCCACCACTTCCCTGGGCAGGCTGTTCCAGTGCCTGCCCCCCCTCTCAGGAAAGGAATTCTTCCCAATATCTCATCTAATCCTCCCCTGCCCCAACTTCAGACCATTTCCTCTGCTCCTCTCATTATTCCCTTGGGAGAAGAGGCCAACCCTCACCTCTCTACACCCTCCTTTCAGGAGTCCAAACTTTGACTGAAGCACTACCCCAGCAGAAGTGTTCTCCATGGGGCTTCATCCTTCAGACTTCAAAGCCAGCCGGTCAAACTGACTTAAAAACAAAGGCAGGCAGGTAAGAATGGACAGTCTTCTGCTGCACCACTCCAGGCAAAAGGACTGGAAAATGGTCCTCAGCTGAAGCACAATTTTGTGCTCTCGCCTTCCAGGCTACACTACAATGAAGACAAAAAACATCATTCCCAGGCACAGCCCTCTCATATCCTGACTGAGACTGCAGGGATAAGAGACATCCTTATTCCAAATCATCTTCGTCAGTTATTGTACATCTCTTAAATATGGCTCCAGTACTCCTGTTCTTCAAAATCCAAAGACTTTGGGTGTTTAAAAGAGTAATTTGACAAGAGAAAGCAAAAATTCACCACAGAACTTTTGGGAACATACCTGTCCCTCTCACCACCCTCCTTTACCTTCTCCCACAGGCATTTCCAATAGGCAGATTTTTTGCTGCCAGATTAATTGCTCAGCTGGCAGGAAAGCAGGCCACCAGATTCCCCCAGGTCCCAGCTGCTCCTCCCCTATTACTACCAGGGCTCTCATTAGAGGCAACATATCCTACCCTGATTAAAACATTTCCTACCCAAGTCTTACACCAGCCTCAGTCTGCCAATTTCAAATTACTTGCTCTTGATTTATACCAAAGTAAATGAGAGGTGGAGGCAGTTAAGAACTGAAGAAAAAAATAAGCAAAACAATGATGGGGGGGAAATACCAGAAAAACTCAGTCCTTGAGCTGCAGGACTATCTTTCACTACGAGCATTGGCCCTGAAAGATAATAAATTACCTTAGGAATCTAAAATAACTATTTTCCATAAAGAAAAGATGTTTAAGTATTTTGTAAATGAACGTGTTCCATTCTTGGGTTAATACAGAGCTAACAGGACTAGCTACCACAGAATTAGGTATGATTCATGTACACAGCTGCATCATTTCCCAAGCAAAGCAGAAGGCAAGAAGGAGGATATAATGAATACACAGAAACTGTGTTTACAGTTAAGAGCAACCATCTTTATCTGCCCCTCCTTTTGTTGCAGTATTTCAGTATAACAGTAACACTCACTCTTCCTGCTCTTCTACACCGCTGAGTCTTGATTGATGATTCTTGTAAATATTTGTTTAGCCATTAACCATCTGTCTCTACCTTTTGGACTTTACCAAAAGCATCTTGATCACAAAACAAAAACAATTCAATACAGAATACTATAACTGCCTCCAAATAGAGGAGGAAAAAAAACCAAAAAACAACAAACCCCAAACAACCCTACTTTGAATCACAGCAGCTCCAAGGTCTATGCCATCCACACATGGCGGTGAACAACTACCTCCTCTCGAGCAAGGGCTCACAACAGATAGTCTAAGTACCAACAGTGACCGTTTAAATAGGATGCTATGGATTATTGAATGGCAGTGTTATAGGACATTACTTAGAAGTGCTATGGAGTTGGTGGTTGCTTTGTTTTTTGTAAGACCACAGCTAACTACTTCCCCTCACTCTTTTCCCCTCAATAGACAAACCATCTGAAAGTAATAATAAATTGTATTTCACCACTGTGATACCTAGTTGTCAGGTAGTAATCTCCCCACAGATGTTAAGGGAAGCTTATGGCCTTGCTTGTACTGAAAGAAACACTGAGAAGAGAAAAAAAACCACCTCATTGCTGTTCTTTTGTTCATTTTTTAAAGACAAAAAAAAATATATTTTACATCCATCACTCATCGAGTGCTGCAGACCAACAGTGTCTACAGCATCCAAGGACATCCTTACCCTAGGTAATGCCTCCTGATCTAAACCAGACCAAACCCAAAAGTCTCACCATCAATGACACCCTACAGCATAGAATCATAAAATGTTTTGGGTTGGAAGGGACCTTCAAGATCACCCAGTTCCAACCCCCTGCCCTGGGCAGGGACCCCTCCCACCAGACCAGGTTGCTCAAAGCCCCATCCAGCCTGGCCTGGGATGGGGCAGCCACAGCTTCTCTGGGCAACCTGTTCCAGTGCCTCACCACCCTCACAGCAAAGAATTTCTTTCTGGTATCTAATCTAGATCTCCCCTCTTCCAATTTAAAACCGTTACCCCTTGTCCTGTCACAGCACTTCCTGACAAAGAGTCCCTCCCCAGCTCTCCTGGAGGCTCCCTTCAGATATCGGAATGAATAAAGGAAGCATGGAATAAAGAGCAAGCAGCAGGATAAGAACCCAAGTTCATGTGATGTTTCATGTTGTACCAAACTTGACACCAGGGTACAAGAGTCCTCCCACAACTGAAATGCCACATTCTTACTTACGCAGCCAGTCACATAAGCATCAGCAAAGAAAACTAGGCTTATCTGCTTAAAAATTGTTCCATTCCCTTGCAAGCAATACCTTCCCTACACTCCTTCCCCTTGCAGCCTAACAACAGCATATGGCATACGCAGATATCAATACTCAGCTCCCAACGACACCACCGCTCCAGCCCTTCCCTCAACTGGGAAATTGTCTTTTGCCGGCCACGTTACCACTGCTCTCTTGGCAGCATTTTCCAGAGCTGTGGAGCAAACGTGCTCCTGTTCCATGTGTTCCCAAGCGAGGATGCCAATCCTTGGACAGCAGCCTCTGGCATCAGGCCAGAGGGGATGCTTTCTGCTGGTCCCCTGCTCTACGGGCTTGAATAGAAGCAAGAACTGTAAAAACACAACACTGTTATCTACCGAAGAAAGAAAGGTCGGTCTGCCAGGCAGCAGTGAAACTACCTCAGATCAGAAATCGGAGATTTTAGAAAAAAAAGAATACGAGTGGAAAAAAAAATTAACCTAACAGAAATCAAAATATAGAACACATCTATAAATGTGTTCTATATAAAATAAATGGATTTTACCATCCAATAAACACGCACGAGGTAAATTAAGAGCCACACATTGCTGCATCACCTTAAAGAATACAAATATTACTTACGCCTCACATTTGTGGAACAGCGTGAGGGCCTTGCAGTTTTAGCACCTCTTTTCAGAGCTGGGGAATTGCCATCAAACAGCTCTGGGAGAAGCTGCAATGTCTGCCTTTTCGGCAGTTCCCAAGGTGGTCCCCGTAAGCAGGTGGCACTTTCTGAACAGAAACGTCTCCCCCTTCTTCCCACTATTCTGCATTTACACCCACACCCCAAGCTGAAACCATTCCCCCAGATCTACTTCAGCCATCAGACGAACAGCTACTGTTCGTCACTTGACTTGAAGGAATATTAACTTATGGCAAAGCAGATAATTCAAGATGGAATAATTACGCTTCCCAGGGCAGCCAGGCACAGACACAAAGGGAAGAGTAACCTTTTTTTTTGGACAAGCAACAGAGCAGCAGTCACGCAGCCTGCTACACCCCGATACTATCCTGCCCGCAAATAACAACAGTCTGTGTCTGTCTGGCACATTTACCAAGAGAAATCTGGCATATGTTCTACTGTGAATAATTAGGACAAACACAGAGGACTCTGTTATTTCAAGGTAGCTTTTATTAGGGCTCCATCCCTCCAGACCTCTTTAAAACCAGAGTAAGGTGCCAAGATACAAGGCTCTCAAAACTCAATTCAGCAAGGGGCTGAAGGAGATGATCAGGGAGGGAATTGGAGTAAATGAAGTCTCCCCACAAGGTAAAGAAAAACCAAACAAACACTTTGGAAATCTGTTCACCTGAACCGAAACTGAAATAACTGAAATACTTCCAGTATTGCAGTTTGGCTATTTCACAGTTTTCCTTGCTTTCTTCCTAAAATGATTTAGATATGAAAGCTTTGCAATACAGCCGGAACCCAGTGCAGATATTACATATGTAAATCTTGATAAAGGTAAAGACCTGGTTTTTGAAACATATTGGTTTTCCTTTTTAGCTAAGGATTTTTAGTTGTAGAGGAAATGTGTCGATGGAAGGGAAGAAAATCCACAGAAAAAAATCTAGGGAATATGCTTGAATTCCTATTTGAGTACCTTAGCATTGAGTCTCCTGAATTTAAGAGCAAGTCCTGCTATATTTAGAAGTTTCATAAAATCGCCCCCCCTTTTTTTTTGTTTTTTTTTTTTTTTTTTTTTTAAAATTTCCCCCACTCCCTCCTCCTTCAAATCCTGAGAACACACCAGATTTCACCCAGGGGCAGAGCCAGGAGCCAGGCTCACAGGGCTCCTGGCACCAGCTCAGACCCTGAAGGCACACACAGGGCTCCTGCGATTCACAATTCAGAAAGCAAACATAAAGACCTCTGGATGCCTCAGTGTTGGTTTTTGGGGTGTTTCGTTTTGTTTTAAATAACATTACAGTACTATGCGGTAGCCTTGAATATAGTGGGATCTATCACACGCTATGAACACTCATTTTCAAAAATCTGGCATCAGCAATACCTTTTTTGGCACCAAGTCCACCGAGGGTCCAACAGCTACAGAAGCCCTCAGCTGCTCATTCCACAGCCTCCTCCCATCCTTTGAACACCACCGTTCATATCGAGAGGCTGACAACAAAGACCAGCTCTCCATATGTCCCCAAAGAGTGGCTTGTGCCCACACAGGGGATATGGCAGCCAGCCCAGCATCAGCCACGAAGAACCCAGCAGCAGGAGAGAGCAGAAGCACCTCCACCACCGCCAGTCACAACAGCAGCGCGTGTTTCGCCACGTCTTGGGGACTTCTACTTGCAAATACAGGGATTGGTTTTGAAGACCCTTCATTTATACAAACTTACATTGAAAAATGCTTCCAGGCGTAAGCTGGACAAAAAAAAATATCCCGTTTTTCCAAGTGGACTTGCAGGTGCTGCTCTTGTGCAGGGATTCAAAACCAGCGTAGGGCCAGAAACATCAGAGTCTAACCAGGACCAAGCACCATAACCACAACCAGGTAAGAAGAAAGTGATTTGATTAAACTGGTTTAATAGAGAAAAGTGGTGACAGGAGAGGCTTAATTTGGAAAAGAAATACACGGGGATTATGCATGTTATTTTTCTACACTAAAAGTTTACAGTTCCAGTAAGTTCTACAGTGAAATTTTACAGCATCAGTCACTACCACAGCTCATCCCAGCTGAGTTTGGAAAGGGTTTAATCATCCCATTCCGGACAGCTATGATGGAAGTGATGAGTTACATGAGTCAGGATTAGTGTCTAATCAGCATAATTAATCTAATTTGATGATTAACCTGAGGAGGGTGCTCCTTTAGGCACAAGTAAAACAGCGCGTGAGTCATTACTTGGCAGTACCAGTGATTAGTTTGAAAATGCAAGTTGTGGTTTGTTGGAAGGTTTGGATTCAATCTGAGAAGGAAAGACACACATTATTAGGTGCTGTGACAAAAGTTCTAGAGCAGCCTTTCTCTGACCACCAGAAGCCAAGATACTAGCATCACTAAAGCCATCTGTTAATTTGTCAAACACTAGAAAGCATCTTGGGACACAACAGAATCACATGGGGTTGAAAGGGGCCTCTGGAGATCATCTAGTCCAACCCCCCTGACAAAGCAGGTCCACCCAGAGCAGATTGCACAGGAACGTGTCCAGGAGGGTTTGGAATGTCTCCAGAGAAGGAGACTCCACCACCTCCCTGGGCAGCCTCTGCCAGGGCTCTGCCACCCTCACAGGAAAGAAGTTCATCCTCGTGTTTAGGTGGAACTTCTTACATTCAAGTTTGTGCCCATTTGAATGAGCTCAATCAAGTTACAACCGTACAATAAGTCAGTCCAGTTGCAAGTACTAATGGCAAGAGCTCTCTGCAGACAGTTTTACACATTATGCCACATCTCAAGCTCTGATTTCAAGTGGCTGTTTACCAAGTAAGCCAATTCCTCTAACACTGGAAAACACACACTAGCTAGAGAAAGGTTCCTGGTGCTTCCTGGCAATGTGTCACTCCATACATCGATGTAGCAGTCTCCCCGCACTCTTACCAGCCATGAAAGTAATTGCTGCAGAAGTGATTTATCCCCTTCGACCTGATCCAAATCCAACGGAGCCCCCAAAGAGCTCCCAACCAGTCAACCTGCAGATTCAAGCCAGAATGGCAGAGACCACAGGATCCCCTCCAAAACCTGCCTAGGAACCATTTCTACACACGATCCTCCACCCCCTGGAGGTAAGATTGATGATCAGTCACTACAGCCAGAAAGGTATCACTAGAAAATTTCTAAATAAAGACAGAAACAACCCCTTCAGTCCGGACAGACACTCCTCCACACCCTCAGCAGCTCCCTGGTCTTTCTCATCTAGGTATTAGAAATGTTTTCATCTCTTCTAATGGGGATTTTTTTATTCTTTATGTTTTGCATTTTCTTGTTTTATTGATGGGAGATGAGGAGAAAAGACAACGTCAGTAATAGAAGTTTAAAAATCCCCACGCTGATTCCAGAGCATCCAGGAAAATTGGCACCTCTGTGTTTGTATCATCATTATACTCTCAGTAGGCCAGAGAATTTGCTCTTCAAGGAGGACTGAGAAAAGATACAGCTCCCAACTGGTTGTACAGAGTCTTGAAACCCTAAAGAGGATTTTTAAAACAACAGCCAAGGGCCACGGAGAAGCAGAGCAGCAGGACCAGCTGCAGGGGACAAGTACGATAGAAGATGATTATTCCAGCTTGCAGAAATAATAAAGAATAACTGTCAAAGAGGAAAAAATAAAAATAGTTTGTCACTCGTAACTCACGCGAGGCCATGTCAGAGCGTTCAAAGGTATTTGACACATTTTTCCAGCTTCGAGTGACTATGCATGAGGCAGCGGTGGATTCCAGGCTCCATAATCTATAGCCAGGCTGGGAGGTTGAATAATTGTTGCAGGTGAAAGGCAGCTGAACCACCTCCTTGTGTTTCTGGTCTCTGTGGAATACCAGAGTATCACCGCCTCTGATTACAGCACAAGACACAACTAAGCTCAACCCAATCATTGCTTTTTGTTTTTTTTTTTGCAATGGCATCAAATAAGAAAACCCCAAAGGTAGGAATGGTGAATGCCTGCGATGTTTTGCATATGCTAAAGTCCTGAAAAGTTATTTTAAACAGCCTGGGATCTGAACGCTACCAATTAGACAAGAAACAGATGCCTCACTACAAGCAAGAGCAATAATAGTAACAACAATTACCATTTTGTGAGATGGAGTGTAATGCACCCCAGAAAAATGCATTTTTAATTTGTCAGAGCTAATATTTATCCAAGGTAACAGATGATTTACTCTGCTGCTTGCAAACTTCTGGAGTCCCGGGTTGGATCTGTACATCTCATAAAGCTCCCTTCCGCATCAAGCAAATCTTTGGCGGCACCCAACAAACAGAAGGCAATTCCAAAGTATAAAGAAAGGAACTGAACAAGAAAATGAAGCGATTGTTTTAGATCATAACCATAGTAGAGGGCTTTGTTCTTTCTTCATACGAATTCTCTCAGCCACCTCTCTCGTTATAGTAATAATTAAAAAACAACCAGACAATGCGCCTGCCTTCTAAACAATTTCTCCCATTTTCTGATAAAGTTCAGCCGCGTGCAATCAAGAGACTATCAACACCAAACTGAGCTCGCCTGCATAAGGTTGCAATTTAAGCTGTTTATCTTGTGAGCATTATCTACAGCACTGCTCTGCCAGGGCAGAACAGCTTTAGGATTATAATCATCAACCTCATTTAGTCCTCGGAGTGAGAACGCAGAGAGGCCAGTTATATTATGGTGCAATAGTTGCAATGGCCAGCATGCATTTAATCTTAGATTAAGATGAGACATGAAAAATACACTTATAAGAATGTTCTGCCCTACTGGAAGCATTTGCAGACAAGCATTGCTTTTGGTTGTTATTGCAGAGGCAGTTTCGTCTAGTCCTTCAAATAAAACTACAGCTGAAGGTGTTGTGTCTCTGTCACAGGCTGTTTTTTTAAATCAAATTATTTGCCTTTTCCAGTGCACGTTTATTAATCCACAAAGTATGTATTATGCATACGTCTTCCTTTTAGAACAGGATTGCTGCAACATTCAGGCAATTTGTTTGTTACATGGTTTCATATCCCTGTATAATCCCTCCAACTGCTATGGGTCCCGCTAATTACTGTTACCTTAAGGATTTGTGTAGAACATGAATGAATTCTGCCATCAAAACCGCCACCAAACAGCTAGGGCAACGACAACAATAGCTTAAACCCTTTATTGTCGATTTTCCACTTCATTGGATTTGAGACCACAAGGCAGTGGAAACCCTCTGAAACCAAACAAGGTTGGGCAGGTGCAAGCCCATATTGAATACAACATACGCAAAGGTCAGACAACTTAACTCGTCCCATTTCTTCCCAGTTTGACACAAGCTGCTGTACTCTTTCTTGCCCCCATTTTTTAAAAAAAAAAAATTGACACCTTCGATTTCTGCAAAGTCTTGAACAATTTCAACTCATCAGATAGCATATCTAAAATTAAAGCATGTATTTAGAGGCATTAAAATAGAAGAATATCATAGTTTGGAGGCTCCATCACATGCATTATGTGTGTCATTAATAGACCTGTATGGATAGCATGTACTATTACACGTACTTCATGAGAAGCTTAATCATGCAATACATTATTTTTTTAAACATCATATTACTGACTTTAGGACAACTGCTACATCTACGAAGTAAAACAAGTTGACATGTATGAAAATTACCACTCACTCCCTTTACAGTTGCATTCAGGTCATTATCCTTAAGGTGAAACAGGTGTAGGAGGTTTAGGATGCTTCCCCCCTCCCTTAAGATACTCAAACGACAACCAACCTTTGCAAGGCTACGAAATAAAAAATACCTGCAGGTTTTCTTAAAAATCCATCTTAAAAAGCCACCTCAAAGAAAAAAAAAAAATCCCTACTCACACTCGCACTGCAAAATGTCACAGGTTCAGCAGTTCAACTGGTTTCTTCTGTCTCTGCTTGGTTTTAAGACTTTTTACACACACATGCACACCATATAATTGTACGTACAATACTTCCCCTTATTATTTAATCCCCTGAAGCTATAACTGAAAAATGCTAATAATACCTTGCATGCTTGAAGCAGCTTGTTAAAGAAAGGCAATTTTCTCATGTGTCAAAAGATTCCAGTCCCATGAGATCCTCCGGTTAATTCATAAAGTAATTTAATCATAATTAAAGCAAAATTGCATCTTACCCAACCATCATGTTTTGCAAGACGGATTTAGCTAAAAAATAATAAAAAAATAATCTACACTGCCAGCAGGAAGAGAGTAAAATCACACTACAAGAGACGGGGGGAATTAAAGGTTAGAGGCTGTCACTCTGCTAGAGGTAATGGAGAACTTCTGCAGGTCCAGGTTCCTCCCTGGCTCTTGGCGAGCCCAGGAGTAGATGGGCCATACTCTTCTGTACAAAACAGATGATTTATTTTTGCATTTTTCTCTCTAGAACTCGTTCACCCCCAACTAATTACAGCAACACAAAAGCACAGCTTTTGTGGTTGGCCCACACACAGCCATCAGAAAACAAAGTGGACGTGGTTTTTTTCTGATTGGCCACAGAAGTAGCCACGTACCCAATGGTGACATGAAAATCATGATAACCAGAATCGGCCCCTGCACCTGATGTTGGTTTCCTGGATGGGTTCAATTAGCAATAAATACAGCATGCAACACAGCAAGTATCTGCCCCCAAATTAAGCCACAACTTTTTGTGAAGGAAAACAGAGTAAGTCTTTTGTGTCTGGATTTGGCTTGTTTGGTTGGTTTTCTAAGTACTGAAAAAATGAGATGATATATAATACAATAACTACCTATAATCTAGTTTATAGAAATTGTAGGAGTCAGCAAAACCATGCATAAAACACCACGTTACTTAAAATTACAACATTTAATCATTTGACTCACTAGTAGCTACAGAGGACTTAGGTACCTATCAATACTACATTAGAGTCCAAGGAAAGTAGGTTCAAATGGGCCACTCCGGAAAGTAAGGGCTAGATCGGAAAATTCTCCCTAGTTCTGACACACACGTTGCAGAGGAAAACAAAAACAACCAAAAACACCCCAAAAAACAGAACCCAGGAACACACACTAGAAAAGCACTGTCTTACTCCGTTTAAACTAAAAAAGAAACAGCTATATCAGATGAAATTGAACTTTATACTCACTACTAGAAGGTCCTCAATGGAGAAGCAGCAGCAGCACAGGAAAAACTGAATTATATTCCAAGCATCAGCATTTGTTAAAGCTTTTACTAATTCTTTTTTGCAACAACTCAAACCTCAAGCCTCAAACCACAAATGGAAAAAAAAACAATGAAATCAACCCAACTCTTTGCAGCTGTGGCACCCCTAGCTGAGCAGGTAAACAGAGCTCACCCTGAGCACTGACAAGATGAGGTCAACCATGCCTCCTGAAACAGAGCTGGACATGAAGCATCTTCAGACCATCTCCTCACAGTTGGTCATGTCAGAAGTCTCTCACACTATAATACAGAATAATGGAATGGTTTGGGTTGGAGTGGACCTCAGAGATCATCAAGTTCCAACCCCCTGCCCTGGGCAGGGACACCTCCCACCAGACCAGGTTGCTCAAAGCCCCATCCAACCTGGCCTTGGACACTTCCAGGGCTGGGGGATCTGCTGCTTCCCTGGGCAACCTGCTCCAGTGTCTCACCACCCTCACAGTGAAGAATTTCTTCCTGATATCTAATTTAAATCTCCGCTCTTTCAGTTTAAAACCATTCACCCTCATCCTATTGTTCCGCTCCCTGATAAAGAGTCCCTCCCCAGCTTTCCTGTAGGTCCTCTTTAGGTACTGGAAGGGTGCTATATGGTCTCCTCGGTCTCCCAAAACTTCCCAACGGCTGGCTGTGCTACCTACACACAGACTAGCTCCTGTGCCTGACGCACCAGTTTAGAGATATTCCAGCTTTTCTAAATCCATGGACAGCCCAAGTCTTGCTAAAAAACACCTACAGTATCACAGCAATGACTTTATTTCACAGGTAAGACTTAGGCCCAACTTTGAATATCCATTTATTAGTCCATCACTCCTTCGCTCCTTGCTTTCTAATACACACAGAAAGAAAGGAGGTGTCAAAGGGGTTCTGTTCTTTTTAAAGAGGTGCTTTTAGATTCCCAAGCCATTCTCTACGGAAGGGACACCAATACCAGTTACCAGGGCTTCAACTACAGAAGGGCCCTACCAATACCAAAAAGAGCACACTATTTGGAGAATAAGTTGTGGTTTCTTCAAGAATAGGGCATATTTCTCACTTTTCTTCTAACAACCCAAATGCTGCATTTCACAAACATCAAAACTTGAAAGGTTTAATCCACGAAGAACTAACTACTACGGGAAAACGACACCGGAATATACTCTAACGCTTACACAGACTGTCACACCCGTGATATGGACCATGGTGAAACCACATTTCACATTCTAAGTATGGGTGTTTGGGTGGTTTGGTTTTTTTTAAATAATAAAAGTAAATATTTAAAACCAAAACAAAAACTCCTGCTGTGGTTACAATTCAGAAACATTATTACAATCCAAACCAGGTCTCGCTTTCTTTGAAGATTTCAATAAAAAACATCATTTTCAACACTAACTTTTAAAGTCTTAAGTAGAATACCAGTGAGAATTAAAGTGAATGCACTGTTTAGGTGTTAAAATTACCCACTTCATGCTTCATTTTTACTACAAACTTCAGACAGCATGTTTTAAGCATCCTTTAGATCTCTTCAAGAAACAAATTAAGTACTGTGGTTCTATCACCTGTGCCATCTGCAGGGCTATGTTCAGGTTGATGACAACATTTATGAAAAAAATAGTTAAAATATTTATTATTATTACCTCATTTAGCACCAAGATGATACTTAGAGCTAAGGAATGGTGGCAAGCAGACACAAGGGACATGAGGTCTCTAGCACATTTGCTGACCCACCTGTGAACGCTCTGAACCGGGGTCAGTCCACCACCCCATGGGAGATTATTAGCAGTCCACTAGACTTGGAGTTCTAATAAATCACTGTCAGGATATTTCTAGAGGCATTCATCTTATTTTTCTTGATGCTTCTTCCAGATGTTACTTAATAATCTAATTCCATCTTGAATAACTGCTCTAATGCTGCTACTAGCAAGTCTAATACTGCATTTATCCCAGTTCCTTTACAGGCATTTTAGCCCGACACGTACATTTTCTGTATCGCTGAACTAGGGCAGAAACAAGCTCTGCTTACCTTAAGCAAAGAAAAAGCACAGCCTCCATCTGGTTGAGACACAAATGTTTTGTTTTATTTTAACCTAAATGTTCTCTTTCAGATGAAGGTCACTAATTAGAAGTTAAAGATCCCAACTTGCCTGACTGGTAGATCTGTTAAATCAATTGATAATTTATTAACATTGATTTTTGACCCTGGGATGCTTTACAGGGCACTGAGCATCTCTTACATCTCACAGTACATTTTGTGGAGAAGCCAGGAATAAAGTCGACCTACACGACAGACCTACCTTGCCCAGCAGAAATTTAACACAGAAACCAGGGAGTAGAACAGAGTTGTCTTGGTGATCGACAGCGTGAAAAGGCAAGAAGCCGGTCCCACCTTTGACACGTTGTTCAGCCAATGCACACAGGATTCTTATTTCCAAATTGTTAACAGGACAGAATAATTAATCTTCATGTACTCGGGTGGGAGCTACAGGTTTTCACATGCTTCCAGGCTATAGGACAGTTGCCTCCTTTCCTTCAGGAGAAAAAATTCTAAGCTTAACCATGATTTTGTAATACTATGGTAACATGATAGCCCCCCTACACTTAACTAACTCATCCCACACCGTTCAATAGCACAACCACCAGGTTATTATTGCTATAATAATACACTATAGTAATAAGCTAGTGTCACCTTAATAACAGTCAGGCACAGTAAATGAAATTATGGCTCAGCAGTAGCCTTGTCACCGACTTGGGAGCAGGCAATGCTGAGCTGGGCAGGAGCCACGATGGCAACCAGCAGGAGATCAACACATCCGACACCCACCAGCCCACTCAGGAATATATAAAGCATCTACCACTTCAACATAAAGCCAGCTCAACTAACTAAAGGACCAAGGTATGTTCCATAACTTTCTCTTTCCATCCGTAGATGCATTGTTTTAAAAGCTGAGAAGTTGTTCTGCCTTTATATTAGACTAAATTTGATTTTAAGCCTCTGCTTCCCTAGCAGGGAAGCTCTTGTATGGCCTTCTGTACCAAGCCGAAATTATTTCTCTTGGGTGGCATGAGGAAACACTAAAACCTTCAATCCACTACGTTTCTCAGGAGCTGCAGTTGCAACTATCAAAAGGCCCAAACAACATCAACAAAAAACTGATGTGGGTGTCAGCAGCAGATGACCTACATGGGCCTTCAAATTAGGGCTGTTCAATATGTTTATCTGGAAATTTACCACCAAGTGATTATCAAATCTTTAATACCAAGAAGATACTCTGAAAAAGCAATATTCAATAGGCTGATTTATATTGCAAGCCAGAATTGTGTCAAAAGGCAAAGAAAAATTCTATCAGCAACCCTAACACTGAAAAAACACTCCGAGACAGATGGGAGTTCTCCAGTTTCTTACATCAAACTGAAAACAACAAGATTTGAAAAGGAAAAATTGGATATTTTCATTTACAACAATCATCCTCACAGCTCAGGCAACTCAACTGAACTCAGCAATTGAGGGATTAATCAAAGAATTCATTGATCAAAGGATTAATGAACTGAACAGTCCAAATGCTTAATACAATCTAGTTTAAAGAGCATGGCTGATGTCCATTTTTCATCTTCATGGAAAATCGTTAATATAGCTGTCACCTTTAATTTGAGGTTACACAATGTTTCCAAAAAAAAGTTAATTTTTAGGTGCAATTTCTATTTCTACTCCAAGTTTCAGTCCAAGTCTAAAAACCTGAAGAGCAGCACTTGGCATCAGACACGAAGGTGGTGCCTGTTTGCAGAAACTGGTTCAGCTGAACAGAAGATGAAAACTCAGAACTCAGCAAAAACTGCATCACTTCATGTTCTGTGACTTATTAGAATGATACTTTAATGTGAGAATGTCACAAAAATGCATTTTTCTTCTATAAAAGGCAATTTGACAAAGTATAGGAACCCTATAAACAAATCCATAAGTGCAAGAGACTTCACAGGGATCCGAGACTCGAGGACAGTTCTTGAGATGTTGGTTGTTGCAAAGGCAAGATTAATTTTTATATTTGCACACAGTGATGCAATCTGTATAATAAATTAGTACATGACTTAAGTGTTTCAGTTGCCAAAGCACTTCATTAAAATTTCGGTATGCAAGCAGGAATCTGTGGATCAACCAAGTGCCTGAATGTCCAACTTACAATTGGAGAAAGCAAGGCAGATGTAGAGAACAAGCCTGCAGAACGGCACAATCTATCATCATCTCCATGTTAGGATACAACCCCTTGAAGTCCTCAAACCTATGAAATTTTCATGCTGCAATCAATCCATTTCAGGACCAGCATTAAGACTCCAAAAATTATATCATTTAAAAAAAATAATTAAATGTCATACCTCCACGTAGACAGAGCTTTCAACACCAATCACAGATCACTGCTCAGTGTTAGAGGAAGCTTCTTCCTCAGTAGATGCACTCACATTCCTGCAAATAAAAATCTATTGCTCCAGATTTCCATCCTAAACCTAAACGCTTTATTACAGAACAGCACACCTGTGGGACAATTGTTTCCCAGCCCTCAATATTTCTACTCAAAACTGCAGGCAGTTACATCCCATAAGCAGTTATTCAGGCAAGCTAAATTGATAGCTTGATAACTACCATTATAACGCTATCCAGTATTTATTTCTACACCAGGGCATCTCCTTTCTAATGAAGTAAAACACTTCTGATCTCAACCCACCATTAAGAAATCCTGGTCCGAGTAACTACAGAACTTCAACAACCACTCCATTTAATGACAATGTTAATTTTGTCATCTGAAAGGTCCCCAGGATGCGCGCAATGGCAGCCTTCATCTTTGGTTAGGGTTGCTTATCTGGAAAACACAAAACTTGCCACTGTTCTTAGAATCTTGTAGTCCAACAAAAATAAAAAAGCCAAGCCCCAGCAGGGGCAACCTGGCCATCACCTCTCCATTCCAACACACGCACCAGCTGAACTGGGCAGTTTACCATTAGAACCCTCACTGCATATGGACCGAGCATCATACGTAACTTCAGGATGTATGTTATTACATGCCTTGTTTAGCAGCATAAATGCCAGGCTGAACTGGAAGAGACGAGCAACAGCTGCCAATTCCCCCCAAATAGTGGCACAAAAGTAAATACTTGGGGATTAACCTGCTGCTCCACAAAAAAAAAAAAAATCAGAATCACAGAATCTTCTAGGTTGGAAGGGACCTTAAAGCTCATCTTGTCCAACCATCAACCTAATTTTGACAAAAATAAACACCCACACAACAAACAAAAAGCAACACCATCACTAAACCATATCTCCCAGCACCACATCAACCCGTCTTTTGAACACCTCCAGGGATGGTGCCTCAACCCCCTCCCTGGGCAGCCCATTCCAATGGCTGATCACCCTTTCGGTGAAAAGATTCTTCCTAATATCCAGCCCGAACCTCCCCTGGTACAACTTGAGGCCATTTCCTCTAGTCCTGTCGCCTAGGACTTTGGAGAAGAGACCGACCCCCACCTCTATAGGGGGTAGAGGTATAAAAAGACTGATGCAAAAATATACATATATGTGAGCATGCAGTTTTCTAAGGCTGATTTATACCTTAGAAATAACAACCCATTTCTTTAAGACAACACTTTGAGACTTTAAACATCTTGACTTTACTGCTTGCAATGTACTGAGAAGCATTTTTGGGGGAGTAAAATTACCCTTAAGAAACGCTGCGGTACCAGTTGAGACTTTTCCAAGTGATTCTGTAATTATCCCTGCACTGAACCTCGCGGAAATCTTACTTTCCGTAGGTTGGTTTGCACCAGCGCTGCTGCTGACAATAGAAAAGTAATTGGGGCTTCAGAAGTGAACCAGAGAACCTAATTTAGCCCTAAAGACTTTTATTACTGGTTACGATCTGCAAAAATGAGAAAACACAGCTTGACTTTCAGAACATATTGCAGCTTTGCTCAATTGGCAGTATCTGAAACATATTTTTTTTTTCCTTAATTTGCAACCACAGATGTCCTCTTTAGTAGAATTCCAGTGGTATTTTTACTAAAAAAAAAGTTCCATTTATTAGTAAAATAATTGTCCCCTCCAAAGAACTTTCTTCAAAAAATCCTCTGATGATCAGACTTTTCCTGGTCTCCATATAAGACGAAGACACAATGGAAATGAGAGAGGATGGAGGTTGCTGAGACCAGCTCCAAATTTACAGTTATTCCAAGGTCTCCAGGTGTTAGAAACCACTAAACCATGCTAGAGTAACTACAGGATGGAAAATATGATCACTTTTTTTTGCTTATCTTTTAATCAGAATATAAAGATGGGGGGGGGGAGGGTGTTGGTTTAGGTTGGGTTTTTTTTAATATTAAAAAAAAAGCTGGACTTCTATAAAACTTCCATAAAATCAGTTTTGTATAAACATCCAAAATAGCTAATCAGAGGATGGCCACATTCCTGTCGGGATACAAGACAGAGCGTAACTACCCACACTTGGGCGCCGTGCCTTGAAGTAGCTCAGGAAGCCCTGATCCCTCTTGGTTGCTAATTTTTCTGCACTGGAGCATCTCCTGCCACAGGGTTAACTGCATCTGGAAGCAATCCAGATGAAGAACTCCCTATCCCCAAGAAAAGATTGTTAAACAAACGCAGCAGCAGGCTTCTTTTTCAGTGGGTATTTTCCAACCTTTCCCAACATAGATAACACCACGCGGTTGTGAACGTGCATCTGCTGAGGGTCGGGACCAGGGTGGGCAGCTACAGCCTGAAATCCAGAGTACAGAGAGCCCCTGCAAAAGTTAGAATCACAGAATCTTCATGGTTGGAAAAGACCTCTGAGATCACCGAGTCCAACCACACACACACAAAAGNGTAGTGAGGGGCCCAGAACTGAACACAGCCCTCGAGGTGGGGCCTCACCAGTGCCCGAGTAGAGGGGGACGATCACCTCCCGAGGCCTACTCACCACGCTGTTCCTGACACAGGCCAGGATACCATTGGCCTTCTTGGCCACCTGGGCACACTGCTGGCTCATGTTCAGCCGACAGGCCACCAACACCCCCAGGGCCTTTTCTGCCAGGCAGCTCCAGCCACTCTGCCCCCAGCCTGGAGCACTGCCTGGGGTTGTTGTGACCGAAAGAACCTGGCACTTGGCCTTGTTGAACCTCATCCCATTGGCCTTGGCACAACCATCCAGCCTGTCCAGGTCCCTCTGTAGAGCCTTCCGACCCTCAAGCAGATCAACACTCCCACCTAGTTTGGTGTCATCTGCAAACTGCGAGCACTCAGGTAAAGTTTCCACCTTGGAAAGGCCTGTGTGAGGATGTTGTATTTTGAAATTTTCCCCTCATTATTTGGATAAAAGCTGCTTGCACGGGATAGGTGCTGAAATGATCCTTTTTAGTATGCTGTTGAGTATTTTGTTACAGATCACGCCATCTGGCCAAGCTAGTGAATGCAAATGAATCTATCAATTTTTAAAATACAAATTAAAAAAAGAAAATATGCATGTGATATGAAAAATCCCATACCTTCCACTGCACAGCTATTATTTACGATCTGCCACTGAAAATGCAGGATTATTTCAAAAGCATGTTCCAAGTTCCTAAAAAAGATCCCCATTATTTCCAGCTTCACCGGTCTTTGTATGAAAACAATACTTCTGGCTTTATTATGTGAATATTAACAGACACAATACAAAGTATTTTATTGATATTAATGTGCTTACAGCTTATTACACTGAGCTAATTAAAATCTGAATAAGGCAAAATCTGGAAATTCTGCATGTCTAATTTGTCCACTAAAGCAGCTTGGGTAATAACACCCAGCTCCGTAAGAGCATTAGGCTATCGCAGGGCAGCATATGATCCTGTTCCAGCTCTATTCATTTCCCAGAGAAATAGGAAAAGCTGTGCGGCTTTGTGGCCAAACCATTAGCTTGTCATCTCTAGGGAAAGGGTTCATCAAAGCATTTCGGCTCCAGCCAGATTAGATCTCAGCCTGTTTCTCCTTCAGCAGCATCTAAGGGCATGTAGCAAGATCACAGAAGGGATGTCCCATTTTGGGACAGCTGAAACCACCCCACAGCCTACGTCTCAATTTTTGATGTATGAGTCAAAGCCATTAGCAGTTTACTACAAAAGCAATTAAAAAGGCACTATCAGAAGGTAGGCATATATAGCAATTCCATTCCTATAGTGTTCAGCCTGGAATTTAAGTTTTGGGAAGAACCATAAGGTTATGTTCCTCTTCAAAAGGTCCAGTGGTGCAACAAGGAAGAGCAGAAGCGCACCAGCCAGGCTAGGGCTTCAGAAAAGGCACACTAAGTCATAGAATATCTGGATATAGGGAAGGGATCTGTAAGGACACAGCATCCCTCCTGCTCTGCCTTAAAACTCAGCTCGCAAAAAAAAAAAAATCCTCAGAGTGCCCTTCTGCAATGGCACAATCACCCAAAGTCTGAAACTCCCGTATTTAGTCCTCTACACATGCAGACCCAGACACAGCGCCCCAGCCATATTGTCCACCAAAGGTTTTACAGCCACAGGGCTGGCTCGTCAGCTGGCTACAGCCTGACATCACTCACTCGTGCTAATGAAGCTATGATAATTTGTACCAGCTGAGGATTTCTCCCCTGGGAATCTAGATTGGCATAAGTTATGTTATCTGCCTGCATCGTCTCCTACGCCGCTCTCCTCCAGCATAAGCTCTCCCTATTGCCATACCAGCCCCGCCTTGCTCCTAAACCAGGAATTTTGCCCAAAAATATATACATATAATCCAAAAAGAAAACATTCAAATTAACATCAGGATAGTATTCCATTGCACCTCTATTGTAGTCACCTGAGAATGAGTTTTATGCAATTTAGTCCACCCAGTTTCTCCCCAAATCTCAGTTTTGTTTAAGGAATTATTTGACTTTTCTTTTAAAATCCTTGTCTTTAAGCTCTTGTGACTACAAGGGAAATTTAAAATCTCCCTTAAAGTAGAAGCAAAATAAGGAAGATTCTCATGCTTACTGTCATAGTCGGAGGAAAAGAATATTTAACCCAGGCTTAAAAATCCCAAATTCAATAAACCAAAGTTTAGAAGTTTAAAGCAAACACATGCAAACATAAAGGATGCTGGCAAGGCTTTAAGAATTCAAGATCAGCATCAGAAAAATTGCGGAGAGTTCCAAAAAGGAATTGCTCCAACTTACTGCAGTGGCTTTTACAGTTCGAGTGACTAATGAATGGTAGCGATATCCATAACCATTTGACAGATTGAAATATTAAGATGGCAACACACGGCAATATCTTTGTTCATCTAAAAGGGCACATCCACAGGAGATGCATCAGTGAGGAACACCCAGCCAAATATAGTACACTTTGCCCAGAAAATCTTGTATTTAGGGTCAGGAGTGCACTATAAGGTGCACTAGGGAAGATGTCACTAGATTCCATTTGGACTAAAGACCAAAGACTGGCACAACCAAAATCTCTCCTTGCCCAGAACAGGACCGCCTTAGCAGTTTCGCCACAGGCTGGGCATTTGGGATTCATTCCCTAGATGGAGTTTGAAGCAAGAAATGAAGTCTTTGAGAATAAACAAAACACCTGAACAAAACCAAAGGACCAGCTCATTCATTATCTATTTGTTCTCAGGGCAGCGGGCTGCTAGCATCCAGATTTTAACCTCAGTGCAGGTTGGCACAAAGAATTCTGCCAGGTTGACGATTATAAATAACCTCTGCAGCTACATCTCTCTTCGTCAGAGAAAGAGGGCAAGTGTCCAAAGAGAAATGAAGAGACAGATACTGCAAGTTGCCAATGTCCTTCTAGAAGTTGCCAGTTGCCATCAGCCATTGAGGTTGTTAGGATCCTTCAGACTCAAATCGAAGAGGCAGATCTGGATTCTTAAATTGCTTTCAATTTAAGTGCTGTATGGAAAGAAGAGCAGCAAAATCCATCAGAGCCTCCTACTGGTAGTTCAGGTCATTCTGCTGCCTCGTCCCACTTCACCTTGTCTTTCCTTTAGGGTCTACTACTACTCATCACTACATGCTACTCATCGTGCATGAGCTTCAGATTAAATTTACAGAAAAAGGTACATTTGGCAAATATTTATTCCTTAATTTCTCCTCTAAGAGCATAAAAACCTTCTGCAGTCTTTCAGATGTAACCTCATGGCAAAGCCTCCTGCACACAGAGGTTCAAGCAGAGGTAGAACTGGGAAGGTGCTGGTGGTCAATGGTACTTAGGACTGGCACCAACAGAGCAGGTTTGCCCTACAGGAAGGTGCTGATGACCACACAAAGCCAGAAGAAGATGGGAGCACAGAAATGAGTGAAACTGAAGCAAGGACAAAGAAGTGGTGAATGCACTGAGATACATAAATCGGAAACGGGCCTGAAGGACACTGAAGAAAGTCCCCGCTGTTTGCTTTGTAAATCTGTTTGCTTTTAATATTTTTATTTTTAAAAGCACAAAATTTCTACCTGAAGTTGCTACCAAAAAATCACTCGGTAAAAGAATTCTTCATTTAAAGCAGTCTAGATAAAAACCTTTTGAGCCAAAAGGATACTAAAAGATTCCTGGAGTGTCTGAAACTGTTAATCAACGGAAATATTGATATCCAGCTGGGAAGTTACACTTCTGATCAGCCATGGTACAAAATATTAGCTTGATGCGCTATTAAACCTGGAGTCTTGAGCTTACCAAGTCTAGAGCAAAGTTTACAAAGCAAAATGTCACCTTGTAATGGTAAAAACAAAGAAACCTCCAACTCTGACCTTTCGAGAAAGGACTTAAGGTGTTATATTCAGTCTCCAAATCCAGAGCTCTTCAGCTGCAATTACAGTTCATTTGCATTTTGGAGCCGATGGCATTGCATTTCTATAGTACATAAAGTATGTGTAAAATTCAAACTCAGCATTTGGATATCTAATCAGCCATGGGAGAATTAGGTATTGATTACATGCAGATGACTAATTTTACCATTTATCGTTCTACCTATACTGCAATCATACTTTCCCTTCCTCCCCCAATCAATAAGATATTGTTTATCTAATAACTCACGCCATAGAGCAAGAAATATCCAGGAAAAGGAATAAAGAAACAAACCCACCCTGTTCCCTCAGTATACTGTCATGTCCTCTATCCTAAGTGTTGATAGAGGTGGTGATCTCATATTACTTGCAAGATGAAGTCTAAAGCCTAGTCCTAATGATTTTATTTTTGGAAGTCAGGGTAATAAGGGCTCATGAGGTGAGCTGAGACCTCCTGTGGCGCCCCAAGGACAAGCCCCAGCTCTGCTCAAGCACTCTCCTTTTTCCAACCCAACTGAACAGCCGCCCAGCATTCCTAGCCTCTTCCAAGACGAGACTTGATGAGGAATAAGCTGGAGCTCCAACTGCTTGGCTTGAACATTGCGCTTTAAAGAACAAGCCAAAACTGTACATATTTAGTTTTGTTAGTTAATGTATGTTGTGTAGCTCAAGCCATTTCAACCAGCGAGGGGAGAGGAAGCCTTCCAGGAACCTTCATGGGGCAGGAATTGATGTGCAGTGACAGTGATGCTCTCGGATTAAATTACAAGCTACGACCAGGACTTCAGGGGGACAAGCAGAAGCTGGCCGGGTGGCAGGCAGCATAAAGCACTCCTTAGTCACATCCTTCTGCACTAATAATGCCCAGATAGCTCGTGTATCCAGCGACCAGCTGGGAGCTGCTATCACAGCACGTGTGAGGGGATGCCAGCTCTTGCTGCAGATATTTTCCCCACATTTTTCATGGTCCCTCTGACCCACTTTGCTTGAGAACAAGCAGGACAAATCTGCATCCCCTATTTCTTATCAGGGGCAGAGGGGGAACCATATTATCTTCAAGATGCAGAACAGGGTTATTTCACAACCCAAGCAATTCATGTGACCTCTTTGCTCAGATAAGAACATCTGAAAAAAAATAAATAAAAAGATTACAGAATGAAATAAATATTCTGCAGTTTCTTAATGCCTAATTCTTTGTCTAGAGATTTTTTTTTCTTCCCCTGTTTGCACTATAGTAGTTCTTAAGTTTAACTTTTGCAGTTAAGCTGACTTTCAGCATCATAGAATTGTCTAGGTTGGAAGGGACCTTTAAAGATCATCTAGTCCAACCATCATTTTGACATTTAAAAAGATGTGGTGTTAAATTTATCTTGACATCAAGTCCACGTGGGGAAAAAAATTAAAATATCAACATATTACAAATGCTTAGGTGCAAACAAACCCAATGCAAAACCTTCTCCCACTATGGATCCCTGAATTAGCTTTGTTTTCCATTAATGTAGTTGATTTATATTCGATGTCTTCTCTGCGCTGCTCTGATTTAAACACCATTTTGATTTAACTACACATTTTCCGTGGGGACTTCTGGTTTAAATTCCGTTCACAACACAGCCATTTCTCTAAATTACATTGATGTAGGGATGAACCCATCTTATCGGGATGGTAGGACGAGCGTAGCACTTAATGCAGAGGTTTTCATTATTTTTCCTGTGACATGACTTACATCAAGCCTATTTACAAACACCGAACTGGACTGAAGGAGATTCTCATCAGCCAGACAGGCTGGCAGAAAGACTTGACAGCGGAGCAGAGGCTGAAGCAACTGCTTCTTTCTCCGCGTTCGAAAACACAAGCAAAGCAGACGACGTGAAAGACACAGTGCTATCAAGATAAGCTTAAGTGGTAGAAAAAAAAAAATCATAAATAATTACACAGTTGGAGATGTCCAGTTATTCAGCTAAACCGTTTAGTAAGACAAACCTAAGCTTTTTGCATAGACCTGCCCTAAAAGAGAAGAGAGGATTTTCTCAGCAGAAATAAGAGCTAAGGCCTCCACCCAGCATTATTTAATATCTCCTCACAGGTACAGATGGGCCAACTACAACACAGCAGCAAAAACAGCTTAAAAGGAAGGCACCCCCTTCGATAACATAAAATAGGCAAGTGGGGGGGCTATATATTGTAACTGGTTTGTATGGGTGCTGCTCTCTGACACCAACACAGTAGATTGCAGCGCTTACTGCTACACTCCAAAAATTATGTTTTCTCTGCACGCCAGTCAGAAATAAGCTAATGGACAAGAAAGGACATTTATCAGAGGCTTCATTTAATCCACTTCTGTATCGCACACACGCAGGGCTTTCCCTCCAGCTTTTAAATTTATTTTTTTTAGCTTTTTTAAACTAGGCAAAGCCAGCCTTTTTCCTCCAAAGCAAAAGGAAAGCCAGATCTAAGTTAGATCAAGCAGAATACTCTCTCAACCTTTGTCCTCCAATATTTCACGGTTCACAGTTTACAGTCATAACAGGATTCTCAATCTTGACAGCAGCCAGCATCGCGCCGGTACTATTTAAAACCTCTCTAATGGCACTGCCAGCAGGAGGGAGATAACAAGAACCCCGGTGTTTACAATCCGGAGCAGGGAAGGAAGCGTTACGGCAGAGAGATGTTCAGCTGGCAGGCTAACCCCCCCTTTTTTTGCCTTATTAAAGGGTGGGGAGAGAGGAGAGATTGAACAAAAATTGACTGGTGGCCTCAAAGTTTCCTAGAAAGAGCTGTTTAGAAGCAACTCGGCATGGTGGCTGCCACACAGCCAAGTGATGTTGGTTTAAAGCAGACTGCCTTTCAAAATAGATGACCCTCAAAAGGTGGATGGGAGGGTCTCTCAGCTCTTCCCCTCTCCTATTCTTCCTCCCTCCATCTAAATAATACTATGCAATTGCTCCAGAGGGGGAAAAGAAAAAAAAGAAAAAGGTAAAGCTTAAAGGGTCTATTGGATTTCAGTACAAATCTGCCACTAGGAAAAAAAAACCTTTCATCTTGTACGCAGGTGACATTTGAGAGACAGGTACTCACTAGGTGTGCAAGTTAAAGCTCGCTTCATTAAATTTCAATTTTTGGCAGATACTGACTGACGGTACGTGACTGTTTCTACGCTAAACTCAAGACAACCAGATCAGCAGCAATTTCATACTGTATGCTCCAAGTAAAGGTCTTCAAATGCTCCCACCGTCAAGCTATGGCTGGCAGGAATTGTGAATTTTGTTTGGTTTTTCTCCCCCCGCCATCCCCAGTTCCACCTTGAAAGCAGCTGAATATCAGTGAAACAAAAATATCATAATCACTTTCATTTCCTGTACACAGAATGAAGATTGAGAGCCGTTAAATAAAAAATGCGAGTGTGACTAAAATAGCTGTTATACTAATGCAGAAAGCCAACCGAATGGAAACATCTTGCTCGTTTGGATCAATAGTAATTTCCCCTTGAATGTTTAGGCATGTGTGTTTTTAAAGAAAAAATAAACAACTTATGAGATGCTCAGTCTCCAGTAGAGAAAATAGACTATTCCATTTTAGAAGGGTGTGAAGGGTCTCATTTACTAGACACAGGACACTAAGAGGAAATTGAAAAGTGTGTGAGTTCATTGTAGTAGGCTCTGAGAAGACCAGTCACCTTGACTCCATAAAAAAATTAGGTGGAGACTTGCACATATTCCTTGCAAGCTCAAGTCATTACTTTCTTTTTTCATCCCTGAAATGTATTTCGGGATCTACCTTTCCAAATGAAAACTAACAGACACACCTGACCCGTAACACATGCCAACCTACATTTGTTTCTTGCAGACCTCCTTGCTGTAGTTAACTTTCGCCCATTCTTCTGTAGTAATCCTACGTATCTCATCGTTTTTCTTTTTGCACATACACAGACAGGGAATTTCGAAACAATTTATTTCGTGCTTGGGTTAACTTCTGTACCAGGCACATATCATTCAGCTTCGGTGAAATCATCACAGAATGCAGCAAAAGAAGTGGGAAGAGCAGATTGTTACTGTTCCAAGTAACTCTGAGAAGTTGCCTCTGCAAAGCCAAACTCTGAGTCAGCAGCAGGACACCGTGGCCCCATGATGAGGACCAACAGCCCCGCGATGATGATGGGCACCAACAGGCCCCCAATGCAGCTATCACTTCTCCGAGCATCAAAGGGGCAAGCACCGCACCACTGAATATCTACCAGTCTCTCTTTTCTAAATTCCACTTGAAATTCCGATTTCTGCTGAAATGTGTGATAGCTGCAACAGGTTATTTATTCTGAGATGCTGTGAGATTTCAGAAGTGTACCCTGATAACCATCAACTTGCAACTCCAGCTAGCGCTTCTCTTCCTACTTGGCTCGTAGTGCCTACAAGTATTAAGCATACACCCAGGTTAAATAAAATTTAGTTGCACAGCCATTTTTCACAGAATCATAGAACGGTTTGGGTTGGATGGAACCTTACAGACCAGCGAGTTCCAATCCCCCTGCCCTGGGCAGGGCCACCTCCCACCAGACCAGGTTGCTCAAAGCCCCATCCAGCCTGGCCTTGAACCCCTCCAGGGATGGGGCAGCCACAGCTTCTCTGGGCAACCTGTTCCAGTGTCTCATCACCCTCACAGTGAACAATTTCTTCCTGATATCTGATCTAAATCCCCCTTCTTGCAGTTTGAAGCCATTATCCCTTGTCCTATCACTATATGCCCTTGTAAAAAGTCCCTTTCCAGCTTCCCTGTAGGCCCCCTTCAGATACTGGAAGTGGCTATAAGGTGTCCCCAGAGCCTTTTCTGTAAATTTGTACAGTATATGTGCCAAAGAACTTCTTTTAGGTGAGACATTATGTAGTTGCAAATATAAAGACCGCAGAGAAATGACATTTTTGAAGATGTGCTTTTCCATCCTGTAGTAAAACGAGCCTGTCAGCAAATCAAACTCAACATTGAACTTCAAAGGAGCTCTGTACTTCCAACAGAATGGAAAGAGCATTTATTTACATCGATACATAAAACAAGCAACTTGTGCTTGTTGTTGTAAGCATTTTAACATCATTTAATAGAAGCACTTTGCAATCTTAGCACTTTGTAATGTGTTAACAACGCTGAGCAGATTCTTAAAAGACAAATATAAACTATTAATTTTTTATGTGCCGACATCTTCAGAAGTCTTTGGGACTATTGATTACTTAAACCCATTAAGTGCTATTTTGATCTTAAATAGCTAGGGATATCTGCAAAGAGATTCAAGCTAAGCGGTAGTA
Source organism: Arenaria interpres (assembly GCA_013399435.1). NCBI lineage: Eukaryota > Metazoa > Chordata > Aves > Charadriiformes > Scolopacidae > Arenaria > Arenaria interpres. The sequence continues at coordinate 126,756 of VXAK01008621.1, forward strand.
GTTATTTTTGAGAGCAAGCCATTTTCAGCAGTTATCGTTACTGATAACGAAGTTTGCATTTCAGAAGCCACTAATCAGTAAACAAAAGCTGCTAGAACTGTTTTGTCCAAAAGATTGTGTTTCATCTCATACTTCCTTCTTTTTCTGATTCAAACATCTTTGAGTCCAGTTCTTAGCAGGAGTCCAGACCGAAAGATGACCATAAAATTTATGGCATGAGTTTTCTTACTATGTCATTTCTGTTCACTTTCTCTCAGAAATTGCTGAAGATAAGACTAAGTTTGCCTCCAGCAGCAAAAACACAACTGGGATCAAGGAAGAGGCAGTAGTTCACTTTATATTTTGTCTACCTATTCTCCAATATTTCCTTTTAATAGGAGGAAGCAAGGACTGCATTTCCACCTAGCGAACAAAGAATCATCGACACCAAAACTTCTTCCAAAAAACTGAAATAGCGTTAATTCAAAAACGACACTGAATATCTGTAATTTACATCCTCGCTTTTGTATCCGCTCCAACTCGGAAAAAGCTGAATTCTGTGACTCTGTTGCTTGTTCTCTTTTGACTCCCTGAAAGGCAACACCCAGCGGACATACAGTGCACACATAAGCATTGTGGCTCCTATGAGAAATAAGTTTTTTCCCCCTCTTCCACACAAGTCAAACAAGTTATTGTAACTTATTGAAGATGACTTGCAGTGTAACTCCTACTCTTCACCTACAGCAGAGGAAGCCTTCCCCTCTGCACTGCTCCAGGAGTGACCTCTGGGACTCGAGCTGGAAAAGCCCCCCTCCGTTTCATTCTCCTTCAGCTATGACATTTCCTACACTATTATATTACCAAACGCTGCTGAAGAAAGTCTCCGTTTCGAAGCAGAAGCCATCCGTCACGCTGGGATCACAAAAGCTTGTGAGAATTTTCAAAGCCAAAGAAAAGGTGCACTGAAAGGCACTGAAAATCCGTCTTGTACGGTGCATTGGAGATCTCCAGATTACTTGTGGGAATCATTTCATCCAATTTTGCTTCTCTCTAATTATATTTGCAAAATAAATATATTTGCAGTATATTTTGCTTCTCTCTAATTACATATTCCAGCCAGCTGCCAGGAATGTGACTGACACACAACTACTCAAAAATCAGGGCTTCAGCGGCAATACAAGGTGCAAGCAGGAGGATCCTGTCCTCACACAAGTGTACCAAGATAACTTGAGGGAAAAGAGAATTTTAGAAAATAAAGAAAACAAAACAGCTAAAAACCTGTTAAGAACGAGATTGATAACATTTTCGGTCTTCCAGGTCTGAGGAGCTTGGAATAGTGCTGACTCTCAGTTTCCCTGCCAGAGCACAACCACCCAAATCTATGACCCATAAGCACAACGCAGACCTCGTAACATCATACTCTAAGCCATCCTATGACTTCGTGTTCCCATCTGCATCGTAAAGACCTTTAATACAAAACACATATGAATAACTTACATAGACAGATGCATTTTTTGTTGCATCACTACAGCCCAGGAGCTGAACATATTCTTACCTACATTTAGGCCAAACCGCTTCCATTCAGCTACTTTCATCAAGTTCTGCCTTCAACTAGTTTAGCGTAATGCGTATCTATCACTTCAAAGCTCTGTTTCGTGCAAGTTGTTTTTCTTACTAAGATTCCAGTATTTCTCCCCAGAATTTTTGTCCCCTTCTCATTAAACAAGGCAGAAACCTAACCATAAGACTACACTTGAGGGTTTCTTCCTTTACAAAGGGAGAAGCCATCTAGAAGTACCTCTGGGAAGAAAGAGGGGTTGAATTTTTAAAAGCATGTATGTCCTCGTTATTTATAATTGAGGAATTTATATTTATTTTTATATATACACACACACATGCATGATTAAATTAAGCAATTAGGCCTTACAAACCAGAGACAAATTCAATCGCTGGTCCTACCTCCATCCCCATGTAACCTCAGATATAATTAGTACCATTGGACTTAACACAGCTCTTCATTAATTTCTTCTCTCGGAAGGGCAAGGTGCTGCTTTCACACTGGTGTGAAAGGTGGAAGGTGACAGCTTTAAGTCCTCTGAAAGTGCAAAGCATTATTTTATAAAAAAAAAAAAGTAGCTTCAGGAAGAAAAAAAAAAAATGACAAATTTTTTTGTCTACAAGGTTAGGAAGACCCACACGCTTTCCAGAAACTCAGTAAGCATCTGGACAACAAGAAGAGAAAGGAAATTGAGAATAACTTCTCTACAGAGCCAAATTGCTCATTTGCTCGACCCACAGGGAGTGGTATTTATGAAGCCAAGAGGAGAGGGAACAAAAAAAAAAAGAAGTAATTTTTGAAGCCAGGTAGTATTTGTATTAATATAATGGGCATAACTTTGAGACCTTTAGTGAATCACTAAATCCAAAAAAAGGAGGCAGCCTACTGCTCCGAGCAGCCGTGCCTCCCTAGAGCTTGTGCCAAGCTGTTAAGAGAGCAGCGAACTCAAGTGCTTTATAAATATTTCTGCAGGACTGTAAATACCCAGTTCAGTGGGGAATACCTGTGTACACATCTCAAATGCAGAACCTAACACAGCAGTACATGGGAGAAAAAGCTCTCTGTGTTACCCAGAAGTGCCCCTCTCTCAAATGCCAGCTCAGGTGGCCATCGGGCATCTACTCTGCGCGATTAGGTAGTAGATGCTACCGGGCACCAGCGCTAACTTATTTCACATAGAGTATCCCCAATGCCAAGTCCAGCTTCTGGTCACACATCCTCCTCAACAACTTGGCACCAACTTCAAAATGCACCAAAACCAGTAGTTTTTTTAAAATGCTGAGATGTTCTAGCATTCTCCCTTTGTTAGTCAAGGAGGAGGAGCCAGGTTAGGAAGGACCACGGCAAAAGCCAAGGAAAAAGACCAGCATTTGGAGGACTTGCACCTGCATTTACCTGTTTCATCACAACCAAGACAGAACCAAAACCCATGAAATAGCTTTAAGAAATATGTTTCTCAAACTAATGCTTGTTTACACTTTGATAAAAAAGCACGTGCTTTAAGATTATTTGGGGGTGATGCAGGGGTGGGGGGTTAGAAAAGAGACTGTGAGAAGCTGTTCTGTACTGGGAAAGGGGTCTCTTCCTCCAGATTTATGAACCATCAACACTACAGCCCCTTGAACATCATCTCTCAAGGGTGAGTATCTACCCCACAGCATCAGTATCAGCAGCTACACACCTGTGCTTCTCTGTCCTGGGGAAAACACGCATAAAATACCTCAAATTTTCGATATTCAAAGAACATTGATAGTCCCACATCATGCTGCCTTTTCCCCAAGGAATTTCATCTTCTGCTGTTTGCCAGCAGAATCGTAGCGTTCCAGGGCTATACTGTGACTGATCATACTCTCCTTCATACCAACAGGCAGGATCTTCTAATGATGATAAGCCATACGAACCTCCCCACAGCGGAGGACATCACACCACTTCCCTCTTAAAAGTGTATTAGCACTCCACAACAGAAAAACAAGTCAAACATGGATACCACATCTTAAAATTGCAAGCGTGATAGGTTCAAACTCCATGACAAGAAAGTCAAGGACAGAAGAACACTGAGAGGGGATCTCATCAATGCTTATAAATATCTAAGGGGCGGGTGTCAAGAGGATGGAGCCAGACTCTTCAGTAGTGCCCTGTGACAGGACAAGGAGCAATGGGCACAAACCAGAACACAGGAAATTCCATCTGAACACTTGGAAAAAATTCTTTCCTGTGAGGGTGGCAGAGCACTGGAAGAGGCTGCCCAGAGAGATGGTGGAGTCTCCTTCTCTGGAGACACTCAAAACCCACCTAGATGCATTCCTGTCCAGCTTCCTTTGGGTGACCCTGCTTTGGCAGGGAGGTTGGACTAGATGGTCTCCAAAGGTCCCTTCCAACCCCAACCATTCTGTGGTAGTGACTCCACGAGAAGTGTGCTGGGTGGGAAAACCAGGACTCCCAGGGTCCTGTCACATACACAAGCAGAGAATCAGTCCGAAGAGGCCACGCCATGAGACAACAGACTATGTCCCATATTATTGCCAGGTCCCTCATTTCCAGTTTCTTTTACCTTAATGTTTAGCTCTGAATACCTTTATTATTTACAGCCCTTCCTTGACTACTACAGTGTTCTGTTACCATTTTTACACATAAGGTATTGCTAACATCTTCAAACTTATCCTCTCCTTCATCAGTCGTTCTGGGTTTCAGATGCAACTCACTACATGAAAATAGCTGTACTCCCTGATAAAATTTTATCTGTTTGTGTTTACACAAAGGACTATTCATTTCACATGCAGGATCTAAGATAGAGATAAACCTTGCTGCAGAGGCACGACTGGGAAAGCTTGCTAAATAAAAGACCTCAGGGTGCCAAACCAATTATATTGCTCTTTCTCTTAGTTTTTCCACCAGCAAAGCTATTTTAACTCCAGTGAGGAGAAATAATTATTTTAACTTGACAGCTAGAGTGACTACAGTTACAAAGTTTAAGAGCAGCTGCAGAGGTTTCTTGAAGCTGAGCATTTGATCTTCAAGTCCACAGTTATGGCAGACAGAAGCAAAATTTATCTTAAATAAGCATAAAAAGACAAAAGTAAGTAGGGCACTTCCCCTACTTTAAAGTCACTGTTGTGCAATAAGGAATACCGAAGGTGTTCCAAATTCATAATTCAGCCCATATTAGAAAGAGAATCAAAAAAATGCACAACCAATGCACCAGTCTAGTTCTGACTAGGAGTTTCTTCTGTGAGAGAGACATTTTAGATAAAACTTGGGTCCTTCAACTACCTTCAAGGCCAGTCCCACTTCTACAATTACAATTATACAGTTAGTTATCAAAAGAGTGGTAGTTTCATCTAAAAGAGACATTGAGGCAGGAATAGATGTCTTGTTTCCCCCTAGGAACAGGATATTCTTCATGGGGAGGGTCAAGACAAACCTTTGCTCCTTGCTGGGGGCCGAAATAAATGTAAGCTACCACAGATATTTATGACATAAACCATAAAAAAGGGACAGCGAATAAAGACATTGCAAGAACACGCACGTAACTGCGACCAGAAAACAAGCACTGTGGTAGCCAGGTAAATTACTCGTGCAGCCCAACCAAAATCCAGCCAGCCTCTGGACCTCCCTCCCTTCAGCATCAGACAAACCCGTATATAAAGAGTAAATCAACCTTACAGTACAATAAGCTTCGCAGGAAAACGCATGCAAGTCACCCACATAGGTTTACTTTCTAGACTGTTATTAAAGAGTGATTGTGGACCTTATCTTCCAGGTTCTCCCCTGACTTCAAATGGGCTTCTCCATATTTTCCTATTTAGGGGAAGAGCAGGCGTTCATCTCATTAGCAAGACCATCAGTGACACTATTTGTTTCTACAGCCAATGATTTTGTGCTCAGACCACAGGCTAAAACTCAGAGAAGACAAACAAGTAATCTGGCCAGCCTTTGTGCTTATGCTAATACAAGCAAGGAAAATAAACACAAGGAAAAAGAAGCACCCAACAAACCCTAAACAGCCTCAACAAAAACCAGTATCACCAGGAACAGAGATATAGCTACTTGAAAATAAGAAAAAAAGTTACCGAAATAATATTCTTTACCTTGAACTGCCTATAGCAAGAAAGACCTACTCCAGAGATACTTCTCCAGCTTAGTCACTTGAACTAAGTGCATTTATATAAATAAACTTCACAATTTGATCAGACATCTGTGACCACTATAACAAGTTTTATTTTAACCTTTTAAACTTTGGGTTCACTCTTCATCACTGAGAACATGACTGAACTTAGCATGAAGCTTAGAAGAGCGGCTATTAACCCTAGGCTTCCAATTAACACTCAGTCCTGTTCTCAATGAACAGTAAATACAGCTGGTGTTGATATTTACAATTAGGGGTTAATTTAGTATGGAAGGAAGTTTACGTACTTTCAGGAAACCACAACCAAAGCACCCCACTATAGCCTTGAAGTTACAAGTCCAAGCCAGGAAGAGGTCATAGCACATCACCGCCTTTCTTCACAAAGGTGGGCTCTACTGCACACATGCTTTTAGGACCAATCCTTAGATCTTAAATAAAATTAATGGAAATATAAAGCCTCAAGAAACCAACTGCACTATCGTTATTCACTATCAATGAAAACTATCATTAAGGATACTAGATTTGCTTACATTTTATGGGGCTATGGGAGCTATTTGAGCATTCTTTTATTTTAAAGACATAGTAGTTGTCTCTTCACTGTATATGTGGTTTATGTGACTGGAGACGACCATCTTCCCCCAAAAGAGAGATACGAGAGATTCAACTATAGCCTTGAAAATCAGTAGGTACTTAATTACAGAGCAACTGTCCAAATCTTCTAGGGACACTTGAATGAGGAAGCAACAAGCCACAATATATATATATTTTATTTTTTTTTTTCTTTCTTTCTTCTTTTTTTTAAAGCTCATTATTTCTTCCAGTATTTGGAACAGCTGGTAAAAGTAATCATTTGGCAAGGTCTGTCAAGGGCTACAAAATAAATAACTGTATTTGCTGTGGTAGATTACATCCTTTAAACCAAAATGAAAGGCTGAAACATACAAATATTTATAAAAGAAGGAGGTTTATACTTCCAAATTGTGTAATAAATATGTATTTGTATATATATAGACACACTCCACACACAGACATCAATTCAGTGTGCTGTAAGCACATCCCCTTCATTTTATACTCCATTATTACCAAAACCTGGTGGGATGAATCCCACGACTGGAACGCAGCTATTGATGGCTACGGGCTGTTCGGAAGGGACAGGAGAAGGAGGAGGGACAGCAATGTTGCCCTCTACATCAAGAAACGGATAGAGTGTGAAGAGCTGTCTCTGAAGAATAGCCATGAGCAGGTTGAAAGCTTACGGGTAAGAATTAGAGACTGAGGCAGTAAAGGGGACCTTGTGGTTGGTGTCTATCACACGCCACCCAATCAGGGGGAGCCAATTGACAAAGCCTTCTTACTCCAGCTACAGAAGGCATCGTGCTCACAGGCTCTCGTCCTGCTGGGGGACTTCAACCACCCCAACATCTGCTGGAAAAGTAGCATGGTGAGCTGTAGGCAATCCAGGGGACTCCTGGAATGCATCAAAGGTAACTTGTTAAGCCAAGTAATAGACAGCCCCACCGGAGGGGCTGTAATAGTGAACCTGCTGGTCACCAACGTAAGTGAGCTAATCAGTGACATCAAGACTGGAGGCAGCCTGGACCGCAGTGATCATGCACTGGTGGAGTTTGCAGTCCTTGGGGATACGGGACAGGTGAAAAGTAAAGTCAGGACTCTGAATTTTAGGAAAACAAAATTCCAGCTGTTCAAGGAGTTAGTCAGTAGGAGCCCCTGGGAAACTGCGTTCAGGGACAAGGGAGCAGAACAGGAGTGGCAGATCTTTAAGTACACTTTCAATAGAGCACATGAGCTGAACAGACTTTTTAGCAGGGTCTGTTGCAATAGGACAAGGGGTAAAGGCTTTAAACTAAAAGAGGGCAGATTTAGACTAGATAGAAGGAAGACATTTTTTAGAATGAGGATGGCGAGACACTGGCACAGGTTGCCCAAAGAAGTGGTAGATGCCCCCATACCTGGAAACTTTCAAGGGCAGGTTGGACGGGGCTCTGAGCAACCTGGATCTAGTGGAAGATGTCCCCACTTGGGTGATTGCAGGGCGGTTGAACCAGACAACCTTTAAAGGTCCCTTCCAACCCAAACTACTCTGTCATTCTATGATCCACCGTCATGACCCATGCATGTTTCCACTGCCGTGTCCAGGCAAAGCTACATTTCAGCATACAGCCTGCCAGCCATGTCCGCAGGTACCTACACTCCCTACACCATTCTACACTGCCTGCACCCCTCAACTCCAAACTCACACACAGAGGGGCACCAACCCTTCTGCAAAAATGTGTCGCAGTTATGCTTTAGCTATAAACTGAAATGCTAAGGACACACAATACAGTTCTGTATAATATCCATATTAATTGCTTGTTTTTCTCTGGGTCAGTAAACCACACACTACCTACCACCCAGGATCTCAATAAGTAACGTATTGATCTTCTATATTTGTATGAGAAAGCCCTGATGTATACATCACATGTACCACCCAATCAGATTGTTATGCTTCTATGTCCATGCAGATATTGACAGCCTTCAAGACTTGTTTGTATTGTTTGAAAGGCTTTATAAAGTCACGTAAATCGAGTGAAAATTCAGCATTTTTTTCCCTCTAGAAAGCCACCATTTTAATTTCATCTGGGAAATCAATTTACTCAGGCCAAACAATTTACAGCGCACAGAGATAATGCACTGCTTTGTAATAAAAGGGAAAAGATGACAGAAGTTTCACCAGAAGTCATTAATCACTTTAGAAGATGCAGTCGAAACCACACACAGGAAGAATTCCTGCAGCCCCTGGATGCGCTCTTCATTCAACTGCAGTAGCAGACGCAGACAAAATGGGATACTTGAAGCTAAGTATCATTAGCACTATTGACAGACACTTGCAGCACAAGAAGAACCTCAAGTACATTAAACAGCTGCTTGGCAAGACCCTCTGAGTGTTCAGAGGGTGAAGGCTGAGTTTAGTCACTTCGGCGCCACCCCATTTTGCCTTGGGCCATCGCCCTGCCAACCACCTCGTCAGCCCCTGGACGATACCTGGCATCAAACACTCCGAGAGGGGCCTGGGGAAGCCTGAAGTTATTGACAAAGTTGTTTCAGAACAACCGCTTCCATCGCTTTCAACCAGGATGGACGAAGGTCCAAATCTCACACAGAGAAATGAGGAGTTCCAGCCCCAAAGGCTCAGCACCAGTTCCACTGACACTTTTTGCCAAGGTTTTCTTTTTTCTGCACTATCGCAAATTTATCCAAACTTTCAAAATCAAAGGCTTAGGCTTCTAAATGAATATCACCAGACAGTTTGAACCAACTCATCCTTCAGTGGAAGGTTACAAGTAAGATGTTTTCCTGCTCTTAGAAGTCCACTGAAAAAAAACAATGTTTCTTCAACAACACCCTCAAGGCATATGTCCTTCTCACACCAGTAGAGGAAAACACACTATTCCTAATGAGACAGGGTTTGTTTTGGGGCTCCCAGTCTTGTCTCATTAGTTCAGACAAGGATTAATAATTTTGACTGACTTGGATGCACCACTGAACAAATTTTTTCAGATTATTTCTTGCAGATGGAAGACTTCTGTAAGCACGTACTCAGTCTAGCTTGTCACCCTTCCTTCTTTTAATAAGTTTCTAAACCCTCAGTTCGATTTTAACCAAAAAGAAGAATAAATGTCTCCGAAGACAAGAGGCTCAAGTTTCACTTCCAAAACAAAGACCTAGGAAAGGTCCCAAATTCACATTCAAAACTTTGAACTCAACCTAACATTAACTTGACCAAACAAGCCAGCCATTTTCACTTCAGCGAGAAGCACTAAGTCATCTCTGAAAAGAGTAACTCCCATTATAGCACTCCAAATAGCTTTACAGATGTTTGAGGAGGCCAGAACTTTCACAGGTGGCACTAAATTATGCAAAGGCGGGTTCAGATCATGGTCAGACAGAAGGTCAGGGAAAAGTCCGATTGGCACAAAATGCTGGTCGGAAGATTTGCTTGCAACACCAGCACCACCCCCATTCACAGAAGCTGAGCCTCGGATCTCAATGTTTTCCCAACATACCGAAACTTTATTTTTATTAACATTCATGAGTGGAGGCACTACAACCACTCACAGCTTCCCACTCATTCATATTTTGTGGTTGATATTTCTAGTGCTTAAAAGGTACACCTCTGGCTAAAGCCCTCTGCATAGATAAACCACTTCAGTCTGTCTTTCTATCTAGAAGACAACCTATCTATTAAAACTTTCAAATTCTCTCAGAATTACTTGATGCACAGATTGAGAGAATGCTGTCCCTCAGTCCACAAACGCACAAGTTTTGCTTTCGTTATGAAACCAGGCTAAAAGCACTTAGGAGCCTGTGCTCTGGAACGCAGGACCCTGACAAATACAAAGCACCTAGCAGGCTTGAATGAAGGGATAAAGAAAGAGAAGCCCTAATTAAGATTCAACGTGGTTCTTCCTTGCCACTGCGTAGCCATGTAATTAATTAATTAATGTAATTAATATCAACTGACTCATGGAATTTAGGAGTCTTTTAGACTATTTATAGGCTCAAACCCTGTAGTAATGGTTACGCTGCTGCTACTCAGGTTCACAATCACAGACCAAGCGGTTCTAGATATTGTCCTGTATCTTTATATACATCATCCTTGTACTGTCAATGCTACTTAGTCAAAAATAGGTTATCATCATTCAAAGGTCGAGAATGAAGATCAAGATAAAACCAAAATACAAAAAAAAAAAAAAAAAAAAAAAAGAATTTGAGGGGGAATGGTTTTCATCTAATCTTTAAATACCCAATGTTTGCATCAAGCAGTGTAACAGTTGGCCCAGAAACTACATTTTCTGGCTTTTTCCAGCAGCCTGCACTAGACCTCATCACTAAACAACAGAGGTGCAAGGACTGCATGTTCAAGGAGGAGAAAATAGCCATAAGAATCTGATGGGGAGCCTCTTTACAGTACATGATCAAAACATACATTAATTGATTAAAACTTTTTAGGCTGACTTCGGAAATGTGTGTTCACGGACAAGTCAGACAGGTTGTTCTTGCCTAAGACAGGTATTTCAGCCACCAACCCTACAGGTTAAGCAAGGAGAAAACACTTCTTTAAGATCTACTGGCTTTTCAATTGCTCTCACCAGTGTATATTTTAAATGAACTCAGAGTAATAAAAGGGATTCCTTTATGTGGTGAAATAATATCAACAATAAGGTACTCTCCTTGGAAAGTTGCCTCCAGTGCAACCATTTGCATGCTCAGATTGGAAATAGACACAGCGCTCAACTACCAGTGGCATCACACCCACCCCTGGAATTCACTACAAAAACAAAGATTTTATTATTCTTTTTTTACAAGTCAGAATCAATATCACAAATTAGCAACGCCCTATCTGATAGGGAATTTTTTCAACCGAGTATGAACTATTAACTCGAAAAGGCTAGGAACAGCAAGCCTCCTGGTACCACAGTCACAGCAACGCGACCATTATGCGATTTGCTAAGGCGGCACGATGGGCCAATTCTGGTTTCCAAATCACTTCCAGGCTTCCTCCTGCGCACAACAGCACTCACCTCAAAGCAATTTAATGAAAATCTGAATCTTTTTGATGGAAAATGCGTGCACCAGTTCGTGGCTGATATTCATAGGACTTTTCATGTTATTATGCATCTTTGGAAATTCAAATCTGGAAAACCCTAGTGTTTTATGGAAAGTTTCTTTCCTTTTGCATACTAGCAGGTGTTCAGCAAGCACCACTGTGCATCACCTTCCTCAGGATTCTCTACATATGCTTTAGGATTTTACCCTGGGTCTAAACTGGCAAGGACACTTCAAGTACAAGTTTAAAAGGAACAAAGAGCAAAATAAAGCCCTTTATGCAAGGCCTCACATAAGAAAAATCCATTTTTCTTTAGAGTATATTAGCATAATCACAAGACCTTACTTTTGTGAAACAAAATTCTTCCCTTGATCACACAGGGAAACTCATGGCAGAATAGGACAAATTTAACTCGGACATCTGAATTCCAAGTAGCCAGGGAAATAACACAGTTCTTAATATGACCACTGTCAGTCGCCGGTAAAATGCAGGTTAGAGTGTGAAAAAGACTACAAACCCCTTCCTTCAACTGAAAACCAGCTAAATTAACAATTCTTCAGGTGTTTTGTTTTGTTTTTTTCCCATTTCTGTCACTAGTTACCGTGCTTCAGTCCTCAGCCTTGGCTGGACCAGTGGGGCACTGCAGTATAAAACACAGCTAATCCACCTCACCCAAAAACAGGCAAGAGTACACCCCGAAACACAGTGAGCCATCACAAAGCTGTTCTTGCTTCTCCATTTCCACAGCCTCAACAGAGAAGGAAGAAACCAAGACAATCATTGTTACAAAAACGTTAGTGCATCTTCATGGACAGAAAAAGCCAGGCAAAACCACTGCCCTTTATTTATTTTAAATACAGGTCAGAGCCAAACAGTCAGAGTAAATAATTGATACCATTTTTAGCGAGATCACTGTATTGTTTCTCTGCTGTTATTGTGTGTCTGCAAAACTCACTTGTTCCAACCGTGTTTCCTCTCCACATGGCGTAAGATTTGCTGTCTCCCCACCTTTCCTTTCCAACGCTGCAGGGAGAAAAGGGAGCACATTTATTTCATTCCTCCTTGGCGTTTGCATTGCTCGGTATAAAGCTTTTCTGCTGCGCGAGTTTTGTTTAAATTAATTTGCAGAAATAATTTCCTCTGTTCCTGTAACTCTGCGTGAGGGTGTATCCCAGCACACAGCACCTCGAGAGCAAACTTTTAGAATATGTCACCTTTAGTACAATATTCATAATAGGCTTGAGACACTTGAGAGGAAGGAGCGAATGAAAGGCTTTTAGGCAGCCACATCCCCATTTCATTGAACTTGCATCCCTCCCATCATCATCAGCATCCCCCCACATTATTTAGTTTTACTGAAATATTCCTGCATTTTCACAGCCCCTGCTTTTATCCAGAGCTTTTCTGGAAAAATATCTCCACTGTTCTTGAGTAAAAAGATATCCCCCTACCACTAACCACTTACATCACCAAAGGAATCATCCCCTTGATTGCCCTAACAGTACATTAGCAGTTAAAAATATATATATATTGTACCACTTAAGCTTGCCTGCCTGCAAGAGCAGATGATCCCCACTCAAGCAGCTTTGCTGCACTCAGATCCCCATCAATTACAATGCAAATTCCCCACAGAGAATGATTACAAAGACTGGGCTCCTGCAAACATTTATCACATAATTCAATGCGGTTAATGAAGTAACCATGACACAAACCAGGAAGAATACCAGTTAAACGTGTCAGGCCTTAGCCACATGAATAGAAATTAATATATACAGATAGATATTATCTACATCATGAAACAACTAGAGGCTCTGCAAAGAGTGCAGCTGTAACACCACAGAAACCCCTCTGAATCCTGAAAGGTGACGAAGTTTAACAGACAACTACACAAACAGTAGAACAGCTACTGTTAATTTCATTTCAGGTTTAAAAAAAATGGAGTGGAAAAATCAGCATAGGTGATCTAACTTACAGTCCAGTTTTTCTTGAGTAGATACGCTGAGGTGCAAATCTACTTCAATACTATCAGAAAGGAAAGAAAAAAAATTAAGCTTCAGGTTAAATGCCATCAACAATAAAAAAAAAAAAAGACTATTATAGCAACTGAAGGAAGCGCAATTACATGAAAGGTACCCAAGTATGAGAGTAGGACCCGTCCTTTAATTTCCAATCACCAGTCTTACTTCTTACCCATTGTCTGGGAGATGTATTTATTGTATCAGGTGCTTATCAGTGCACACACTGGCAATTTCAAGCAGTTTTGCCTACAAAAACAAGATCTGAGCTGCAGTCATCTCAGTTTTACAAGCACTTGCTATCTTTATCACTTTACAATTTAACATCAAAAAGGGTATATGAAGCATCTAGTGATTTAAAATATTTTCTTCCTCACGGTAAAACCTTTGAAAAATATCCTTCTATCTTCATATGATCTCGTTTCAGACACTATGCAGTGGGAAACTGATATAAATGAACCTAAAATCTAATACTCTACCCCATAACTACATAAAAATCATGCTGAACACTACTACTCATATTCTTGCTTTTCCAAAAGCAATAGTTGACTTATAATGTGTGAAGTGAATTATATTAGTTCCCTATTTAGATATTCTTTTCCCATTACCCCCCAAAATTGGTATTTGATGCAATGGAAGTGTGCACAACACGTTATTAATCACTGTCAACAATGTGAAAGGTTGCAAAGATAACTACTCGTCATTATAGAATCTGGGCAGGTGGCCAAAAAGAAAGAAAAAAAAAAGGATATTAAGTTATCATCAATGGTTATGAATAGTTTTTGGCTTTCAAAGTTCAACACTCAAACATCTGACATACCGCCTCGATCCGCCTCGTGAAAGCCTTGATTTCAAAAGGGTTTAACGGCCCGGAGTCCTCTGTTGACACAGCACATGTGGCAATGCATTAGGACTGACAACGTGCTCAGACTGCAGACACACAAGAGTTAAGATATTGGAGTCTAAGGGTTGATTTTGAACTATTTGCTAAACTGCACAGTCACGTTTTCCTCTCAAACTAAGCTATTACACAGTCACAGTGTTGTTTTATGTTATCTCTGACACTGTCTGCAAAGGAGGAGATGGTATATTGCAAACAAAACCAAAGAGTCTTCATCCAGCCATTAAACGGAGATCAAGATTGACTGTTTTCATTATTCAGATGCCACAAAAAAAAATAATCCTAAATTGGAATCCACATTCTAGTTTAGTAGGAACGGATACAAGAACAGAAGTTAACTGTAATAATGTAGACAGCACTCTAGATTACTGATCTTAATTGGCAACAAAAGATATCATTAAAGTTCATTATAGGAATTGACTTGCAATCAAGTAATTTCAGCATACAATTCTCTTTCAGAAGAAAATCAGTCATTCCAAACTCCCAAAAGAACATGTGCATGGTATCTGGACATCCTTTAAGTTCGCCAAACACACGTGCAAGCTTTAAGGAAACACAATTACATCCTGTCGTATCCTCCAAGGACCACACTAACGGTCTTTGTATTGCCTTTCTTCAAAAAGGCACATCCCCGACTGCTCAGCCGGGGCAGCCGTTCCAATACTCGCTGGAGCACTCTGTGCAGCGCCAGGCTGTTAATAGTCTATATTGAGGTTCATCATGGACGCGGGGTGGGAGGGGGGTGTCTTCCTGAATTGGGCAAGCATTGCAGCAAGGACAAAGGGAATATTTCCCTTGTCCTCCATCTAGCGAAATCACTGAATCTTCACTGGTTTCCCAGGAACAGCAGCAAGTCTGATACCTAGTTGTAGTTTAAGTGAAGTAAAACGCCTACCAGCATTCAGTGCAGCAAAGGGCTGAGGAAGAAGAGATTCCATCCTCCTCCAACCATTCCCTAGCTTAGGCTCTCCCACTCAGACAAGATTCACTGAATAATAAAAAACAAACAAACAAACAAAAAAACAACTAAAACTTTTCTCTGCTCCGAGTATGTGAAGTGCAGCTACTGGAAAGGCTCACTGTAGAAGTTGCAATCTTAACCACTACTGAAGGAGGATGCAAGAGACCTTTACGCCACTCCCGCATCCAAAACCACAAAATCTATGAAATAAACTTGAGGTTTACTTTGAAAGCACCGAGTAAGATAAGCTAATTAGCATGTTTAATTGGTTTATACGTGCACCTCTTCAGAGACATTCAAAACATCTTGGACCAAAGCCCTGATCAACAAGTCATCTGTCTGCGCTTCAGAGTCGCTAGCTTTTATTGCACGGCAATCGTTCCCTGTCATGATACATCCATTTTACTTATAAGAAGAAAAACACCAAACAACAAACACAACCAGCACTGCAAGAACTCACAGGAACAAGAGGAAAAGCAAGAACCAGCCAGTTCTCCTCCATCACCCTCCCATCCTTCCCGTTCCTGAGATCAACCAAGGATGTTGGAGCCCTGTTGCCTGAAAGCCAGAAGATGCCATGCTGCCAGCTGGATTAATTTCAAAAATAAAGCCCCCTTCCAAAAAAAAAAATAATTAATGAAATCAATTATCTTAATCCAGGAGGAATCCAATACTGAGAGGCAGGATTTTCTTCTACACCTCAGCACTTCACACACTCCTCCTGAACCAAAGACACATCTTTCCTCCTATTAGTTCCAATTACCAGAAATGAATATCTTACTCTGCACAGAGATATGCTTATACATACAGAAAAATCTGATAGCTGTAGTTGAACAAGCTGAAGGTGTATTACCCTCAAGTCAGATAAAGGCAGGTAAGTTCAGAAGACATTGTGTTTATGCCCTTATTGATTACAATGTATATAAAGAAACCTGGACTTTCTGCTGACATCACTCAACTCCCTCATTTGGAGGTCCCAAAATGCTTTGTAAAGTGAATATTACCCCATGTTATAGATAGGAAAGACCAAGAGGCAGAAGTTTTTCACGTTATCTTATGAACTCCCCCGAGAAAAACATGTCGTGTCTAGAAGAGCAAGGATAACTATGTAGATTTGTATTTGGCATTTATTTCAACAATATTGCCTCCTTAATTATATGAGCAACACTATCATTATGCCATATGTATCTTCTGGCTTATTTTGATTCTGTCAAAGCATGAAACACCTTCAATGCAGATTCAGCTACTGTAAATACAATGAATGACATCAGACCACCCACCATCAAGATGTAAAGCTCCAGGCTCTTACAGAGGCCATCACCTGCCTATCGAGAAGGACCCTTGTCCGTACATGCTTCCATCTCCTCTAGTGCTTCAGTGTGCTGTACTGCACTCGAAGCTCCTGTATAGTTTATACAAGGTGAAAAAAATCTCCCCTGTACTCAACTTTCATCCTCTGCCAGCTGGTCTGTTATGCCGTATCATTTGAGTTTTAAAAGGATGCATCCATGTATTTCTTTTTCCCACCTGATAAATATTTAGGAAGATTTTATTTCAGTCCTAACACACACGTACTACAACTAAGTTCCCTTTTATTCAGTCAAGCATCTTAAAGGAAAAGGAGTTTGAAGGCGAGCTACTCCTATTGCCGAGCTTGAGCACCAGAAGTCAGCATATTAAGTTAAATGTTGCACGTTTGGAAGTAAAATTTAAAAACAAAAACAAAACAACAAAAAACAATAGCAACAAAAAAATCCAGCAGACAAGATTAGCATGAGTTTTGCAACAACAGAGTGCAGTAACTACTTAAAACCTGCAAAAATTACATGTTTGAAAGAGATCTCTTCTAGTGTTTGGTGATGGTTTTCCTGATCCCCAGGATGTGAGCTGTCAGTCTAAATAACATCAAAGCACTACTTTAAGCAGCTAAGAGATAGCTGATGCAACTTTCACTCATTTCTAATATCTTCTATTGATTGTAATCAAGGCTGACCTTCGATAACTGAACTAGCACCATCTAGTTTTTATTTAACATTCCTGTTGTGGACCAATGGAACAGAAATGGAACTGAAGCCCAGGTCCTGCCCATCTCAGAAAATTTTACTACAGTCTAACTTCCCTTGCCCAAAGTCTAGCAATTCCGTGATCTAACCTCTCTTATTTCTACTGTGTTCACAGAATTCACTTGGACGTTTTGAATATCACAGTACTAAATTCAAGACATCTAAAAAATTCAATACCTTGTTTGACACGATACAGCACAAGTCCATGAAGAAAACGAGGCATCTGAATTTGAAAAATTCAAAGAGAGAGACCGAAATAAGATAGGCAATTCCATGTGCCTGGTTACATTTTTGGAGTAGATATATTAGCTGCATGTTGTTTACCCAAGCCAAATCTTCAGAGTTGCTAAAGATCTGATAGTCACTGCTGACACCACAATAAAGAACTGTAAGAATTTAGGAAATAAACTGCAAGCTGAATGCTTCCAGCACATAGAGGTCTCATTTTCCACCTATAAATTAGGCTTTTCATAACAGGCTTACCTTGTCTCTATCGATTTCTCAACTTACTCTATTATAGTATCTCAGAAGCTACTCCCTTGCTCCCTTCAGCTCCCTTCAATACAACTCCTTTTTTAGCGCAGAACACTGAAAAAAAAAATAGCTATACAAGTCTGAGTACATATTTATTACCATCAATGTGCGATAGCCTCAAGAGACATCCACGCATCATATTCTGTTAGCAAGAAAAGGAATCACAGTCTTCAATAGCGTGCTAGTTTTTCCTAATGCTGCAAGGACAAGCTAATTTGTAAGCCAGATCATTCCTTTCTAGAGGATGAATGACAGTCCTCTGTAAAGGGAAAAAACAAAGATCATTCTTCTCAGCGAGTTTTACTGCCCTGGGAATGTTCCAGGAGCCTCTCAGACTCCCTAGGACAGGTCTGGTTCCCAGCAGAAGGAGTGGAAGAAAGGTCTTGGGTATCTACACTGGTTCCATCTATCCTGTAACGCCACACACATTTCCACCTCAGACTACGGTCCTCTGTCACGTCCTCTCCATTACTTTGCATGACCAGAAAAAAGAGTAGAAATAAAGAATGAACTGTCTGACAGGCAAAAGCTCAGTGCAAGGAAAGGCAAGAAACTCAGAGATGTACCATCTCTTCCAGTTTTTCCTCTGTGGAGAAAAGGGAAGTTATGACTTGATCTAGAAAACAAAGTATTGTAAAATACTGCACTACAAGGGGATTTCAGGTTGGGAGAATAAGTTAAGATCATTTAGTTCAGCAGTCTCCTCCCCGTTATTTTAGAGTTCGACCAAGCTAACCTTGAACAATTTTAGAAGAAAGTATCGTCTGTGATCTCTAACATTCTGTTATGTTAGAGATACTTCTATATTCCTTTCAGCAATCCTTTGAAAATAATACATTAACTTGAAAAGCACGCACAGACACATGATGCTTTTCAAGGAGAAATAAGTAGCTAGGAAAGATAAATATCGCTCACGCTCACTAAAAGCTCCTTCATCTGCACCGAAACCTATGGCACAGCCACAAACTGCCTGGGTAAATCCGCTTTGTCTGTAGGACGGGATCTACACCTTAACACAGAAATCTAATTTCTTTGCTAAAGAATAAACTGTAGCTTTACTGCTACTGGAAGTTGTCACTAACATTTGTTTCTTAAATTGGTTATGAATTGCTGCAGTATGCAAGCAGAAATAAATCTATACCACATCTGTCAAAGCTGACTATAATCAACCGGGAAAAAAAAAACCCTAACACTCGGTGCCTAAAAATAAATACTGACAAATGCATGTCTGTCTCTCCTGAATGCCCCCCTTTCTGAAAGGCCCTTGAGGTAAGCTTAGCTTTGCAATACGCCCTAAAATTAGTAAATAAATCACTGTTATCACCGAGACTCTTTCCTTTACACTCCTCCTCATTGCCTTCGCCTTTCCTACCGCTCCCTCCACCAGGAATATCAAAATAGATGCAGACCTCAGGGATATCAAATTTGCTTCCAGGCACAAACGTCATGAGGGGCAATATCTAACTGTCCAGTATGAATTTCCCAGCTATTTAAGTTTTGAAGAATTTAATACCATGGCCCGCACATTATTCCATATGACAATTACTTCAAAGCCAGAGGCTAGTCATTTGCATAATAATGAACATTGTTCTATAGAAGTGCGCAGGAAACTACATGCTGACGAGTCCTAGTGTCTATTATCTGAAATTCACACTTGCTTTATAAAAATAATTAAAAACACAACCTCTAATGTTTACCTGCTTGTACCTTTTATGTAACAGGCTGAGAGACACCTGTCCTATTAAATGAACAAAAACACACGGGGCTAATTTCTTGCAATACTGAGTCAATTGAAATTCAGACTTGGCTAAGGACTGCAGGAGCAGGCTGGCTTCTGAAGTTGCACATCAGGGGAAATGCATCCTACGGCACAGAAAACAGTTTTGCTGCATCTCAATCAGAGAAAGAATGAGGGAAATACAGTCATTTCTGCTAAATCACTGTAAGAGAAGCAAATGACAGATCAGGTGCATTTCGCAGCTGCAGAACACTTTCCAAGAACACTTTGAAATCTGACAAGTCGGAAGTAAATTATTATTTTAATTTTTTTTTACCATCTAACCAGTAACAGAAGAAAATGCCTTATTAGGCAGGGAGCTCCCCATAGCATCCCCTAATCCATGTTTGATACAAACCTAGCAGGGTTTTCTTTTTTGACATCAGAAATTCACATTATTTTGACACGAGTGTTCTTTATGCTATAGAGACTATATACTATGCTACGTAGCACTTACCTGGTGTATTGGGTTTAGTGTGGCCAGGTTTTGGTAGCCGGGGGGCTACAGGGGTGGCTTTTGGGAGAAGGTTGTCCCCCTGCAGCTCATGGAGATTAACAGTGGAGCCACTATCCACTTGTATCCACACCACAGCAGGAGGGTGTAGCCCCATGGACCCTATGGAGGAGCCCTGGCAGGACCTGTGCACCCATGGGGAGAGGAGCCCACGCTGGAGCAGTTCATGAAGAACTGCCGGAAGGACCCACATGGAAGAAGTTCATGAAGGACAGTCTCCTGTGGGAGGGACACCACACTGGAGCAGGGGAAGAGCGTGAGGAGGAAGGAGCGGCAGAGATTTGTGATGAACTGATCACAACTCCCATTCCTCATCCCCCTGTGCCATTTGGGGAGGGGAAGCAGAGAACTGGGAGTGAAGTGGAGCCTGGGGGGGAAAATGTTCTAAAATTCGGTTCTATTTTCTCATTATCATACTCTAATTTGATTGGTAATAAATTAATTTCCCTGAGTCAAGTCTGTTTGGCCTGTGACAGTAATTGGTGAGTGATCTCCCTGTCCCAATCTCGAGCTTTTGGTTATATTTTCTCTCCCTTGTCCAGCTGAGAGGAGAGTGATAGAGTGGCTTTGGTGGGCACCTGCTGTCCAGCAGGGTCAACTCACCACGCCTGAATTTACTGCTTAGGTAGTTTCATTACCTTTGAAATTAGACTGATGAAGCTGTTGGGATCTCGGCTATCAAATCCTCACTTACAGCACAGGATGTGCAGAACTCAAGTCGCAGGCTCACTAACGCACCGAGATCCAGCTGCAGCAGCGAGCAGGGTCTCGGGGCTCTCACTCTTCAGCCCACGCTCACCAGCCCCAGAGAAGG
The DNA here is from genome assembly GCA_013399435.1 of Arenaria interpres. Classification (NCBI taxonomy): domain Eukaryota; kingdom Metazoa; phylum Chordata; class Aves; order Charadriiformes; family Scolopacidae; genus Arenaria; species Arenaria interpres. Next base: position 147,606 of record VXAK01008621.1, read on the forward strand.
AACCCCAAAGCCAACTGGAGAAGGCAGTATTCAAAGCAGAACAACACCTCCCCATACAGACCACCGCTGACTGGAGATTTTCCACAGAGTCAAGGTGCGCGGATGAATTTTAAAATATCCCAGCTAATTTATGACCAGTAATACTTGTAAGTCAAAGGTAAGAAAAATAACCCTATCTAATGCCTTTGGCAATAACAAAATCGCACACCTTCATGCAACTCTCTTATTAAAAGCTTTTTTACAGAAAATAGAACAGAATACCTTATAATCATCAACGTGCAAATCTGCATCACTGAAATGGATAGAACTACCTGTTCCTCGGAGCCAATTCCTTCACAAAGAGTGGTTTAAAATAGTCACAGAGAGCACTCCCACAAAATGGGGTTCAGGAGCATCTTAAAAGCAGAAAACTTATGACCTTAAAGCAGAAGCCGAGCCTTGGACAGATCACCAGGGCCCATCCACGTAACTAAATCTCCCAAATCTGATTCTGTGCCTATCAGGTTTAAAGCAGATTTATTAACAATGACAAGAATAAAAACACAAACCCCATAGCTAGGAACTAAAGTCTTACGGAGATGGTTATGTTTACAGAAGGGTTTGAATGTTTGCAAAATGAAGGAGAGGTTATGACATTTTCTCTGTTTTCTTGCTCAGTGGATATTTATTGCATTTCTTTTTCCACAGAAGGCCAGTCAGTTACGTTATCGAAAACACCACACAGCAGCTTGCTGGAATTTCATAAATTGCAGTAAGGCTTACCTTATAAGTGGTTATCCTCGAGTGCTTTCACACTGGCTCAACAGCACAGCGCCCATCAACTGCATTAATGCCTCGGCACAAAAATTCACTAATAAACATGGTGCTCTGCCAACATCACTCCACTTCTAAACACGAGTTCTCAATACGAGAAGGTCAATACACGTGAAACCACTTACGCTCTTTAAACTTTGATACAAAAGTAGCTGCAAAGTATCCTCAAGCAAATCTGAAGCATATCAATAACAGCCCAGGAAAAACACAACACAAACCAAGAGAAAGCTATAGCATACGGCTTCAATCATGTATATCACACAGACTGGTTAAATAAAAACAAGTCAAGACAGAAGACACACCCCAGGGAAGAGTGTTAGTCTGCTTTTAACACTATGAAACTGCAACTCACACTTGTTTTTTTTAATTTTTCTTTTTTTTTCCGCGAACGATACGAGATGAGGAAGTTCTCCATCAAGTAGAAAAAAGGGAAAAACGCTACTAGAAAACCATCATCAGCCTGGCTTTACAAGGTCCACTGTCAGGTCCTCTATGCTTCTGTAGTAGCGTCTCCAGGTAGCTTCAACTGACACTTCAAAGTCTAGGGTGACAACTTTTCTGCAGTCAAAAAAAACCCCACCCAACCACAAAAGCAACCCATCACCTAAATATCGCACCTCATAGAGCTTATAGGTGCTGTTTTCTGTGCTGCTGACGACAAGGACAGTCCTTCCAAAAACCTACTGGCCTGAGAAGCAGAGATTTACTTGTACCTACCTGCTGTATCTGGGGATTTTCGGTGTTTAGAAGTATAGTTGGACAACAGAGCACACAAACATATAAAATACACACTTAGAGAGACCCTTCCAAAGTCTAAATTCATTTCACAATTTAATTTTATTCATAGTTCAATCAAAGAGGGTTCATTCAGGCAAAGCAGAAGACACTTCCGTCACTATTACACCCGCACATTTCTTTACCACGTCTCACTAACTTAGAGCTACTGATCTGAATGAGAAACCAGGAAGAGTGGGAATGAAGGATGGAAATCCACTGAAGAAATATTCCATTTCACTCATCAGCAGAAAACGCATTTAATCAGAACACAAGGCAGGACTAAATTTTTCATGACATGACGATTGAAACGTACCTAACTAGATTATTCGAGCAGCAGTTTTTACCTGCTTTGCAGCGATTTCCTCAAGGCTCCTCTTCAAGTGGGAAAAAAAATTAAAAATCTGTGAATTTACTGGTTGTGAGCAATTACCCATTTTCGGTATGAAAACAATAACCTACACACAAACCCAACAAGTCCATAGCATCCCCTCTATCACTCTGGTATTTAAAGATTTTGTTGCCAAGGTCATACAGTGGCATAAAGCCCGCTCCCTTGATTCGCATTAGTATTCAGGTTAGAAATCCTACTACCTTCAGATGGTCCACTTACATGGCTGTTAAACCTGATCACATTTTTCACTGGTATATTACAAGTTGCATGGAATTTGGCTATGTAATTCCCACTAGAGCAAACGTGAGTTATGTAGATAGATGCAATGCTATCCCAAACATTAATACTAGTGGCCTCTCAAACTCAGCCTGGAAAGTTAATACCGCGATGAGTGAAAAGAACCTGCTTCTACAGATTTCAGCCATGTCAGATGCAGCCCGGTTTCTAGTTCTTGAAGATTGGCCAACACACAAGAAGCAAAATGCTCTATGTCTAAAAAGTAAGCACAAATACTAAATCTTGTCTTTCTTTAATCAATATAGCTTCTGAGTCTATCTATCTAGAAATACACTTTAAAAAAATAAAGCAAATTAAGCTTTATTTCTACACCACAAATGCAAACCAAGCTTTCTGTGTTTTACTTGGGAGAGACATGCCAGATGCATCATTGATCGGTGTGCATATACACAAATACTAAACAATGGTTGACTTTATGTCCATAAAATATATAGGTATAAAAAGGAACAAGCATTTGCCCGATTTGAAGTGAACTTGGTCTTATTTCTTCCAGCACAAGACTCATTTCCAATAACAAAATTATCTACTGATGATTAATTTTAACGGCCCTTGATGACCCACTTCTCTTAATCAAAAGCCTCAGAATTTTAAGCTTAAAACGACCAGAGTTTATCCTACTATTCAACCCCGCAATAACAACCGAGTTGCATTAACATTTTTATTCCAAACTGATTTTCTCCCAGTAAACGTAAGTCTAAAGAAAGCTCTCTTCAGCAACTGGAAAATTCTATAGGAAATGAAACGTAATACTCTATTAAGACTTGTTTTGCAAACAGAAGTGAGAGAGATCACCCAAGCATGCAGAGTCATTAAAATGGATCTTACATATATCATTATAAATTTAATAATCTCCATGACGGCTAGAGTTCAAGTTAAAATGAATGTCAGCAAAGCATGACCAATTGATGTTATCCCAGCTGCCACTGAGCCTCACTTGGGGTTATATTATACATTCAGAGGCCCCATACTACATGTGCACCAAATACCCAGAGCCAGGAGCAGATGGGAGATGTAGGCTTCTATACCTATCAGTAAGGAGAGACAGACATAATTGCATATTAATTTTGGCGCATCGGAACAATTATAGCATAGTTTGGTGTCACAGGTCCCAAATGTTTTTTCGATCATACCCAAAATGCAGTATAATGTTGTATACTTAAGGAGAAAAAAGTGTACAAGCAGCCTCCAGAAATTAAGTCAATAGAAGGATTTCATTTCAGCCCTTATTGATTTACTGCAGCCCCAAAACGCTTCCTTGAAAAAAAGAAGGAAGATCTTGGCAGCTTATCAGTTAATAGATCATACTTGGTGCGATTAAAATACATTTAAGACTTCTATTTGGTTCCCCAAATAAGTGTTCCCTAAATGTCATTTCTCTCTAAGGAAACAGCTGTATTTTATCCAAGTTCTGAAAGTTTTCCAGGCTGCTTAGATTTCTAATGGGGTGACAGGGAAACCACTTTTATTTTTCAGCAGACTTGATGAAATTGTGACACAAACCTCCCTCTCTCTGAAATTAGACAGTGCTGTTGAACAGCAAAATAATAGCCTGACGGTCTTTTTTTTTTTCCAAACTCACTTTTCAACTGAAATAAAAATCACACGTAAAAGCTACAGGAAAAAGGAGCTCTCCACACAAAGCTGAACACACAGTGTCTTCTATCACCCATCAGATCCACGTGGAAAACGATATAAATGATTTATACAGTAGAAACATGTCAAGTTTTACAGTTTGCTTGACTGGTGCCAAGGAAACAACTTTAAAGTCTCAATTGTTCACAAAGTACAGTTTCTCCGAGACGGCAACTTCATTTAGGTCAGCTTAATGCACCAATCCATTAATATTCAATAACACTAAACTACCTTGACACACAGAGCTTCCACAAAGCACTTGTACAAAATAAGGTCCGCCAGCTGACACGAAGCACATTCCACTGTGCATTTTGTCTTGGTTCAACTCAAAGTCACATCTGGAAACTACGGTAAAATGCGAATGCTACTATAAGGACAACGAGGACACCGACAAGTGTACAACATTTTCAGCAAATTTAATCACCAAATCCCAAGCAAGCAAATTTTAAACCTCTCTAATGATATCAGTAAAAAAAAAGTTAGAATTACAATAAATCAATAATCTGACCGGACTCAGTAAGAGTCAGTAAACTTCATTTACACTCTGAGTCTCTTCAACAACTATCCAAAATCCTGGACATTTTCCCCTTCTTTCACTCCTATTACAATTTTCCCTTCCCTTAGCTCTTTGCTCCATACATTGGAACAAGCCTGAAGAGAAACACAAACATTTTTTTTAAAAATATATCATCAGGAGAAGAGATGCACAGCTGGCTAAGCACAGCGAGCAGCAACTGCAATTGATAAAAAAGAGTTACACGGAGCTCTTCTGCCCCTTGTATCTCATCCAGCAATTTAAACAGAAAGCGCATCCGCCTTTTGTCACTTACCCTTTTTTGATCTTCCAGTCCATGTGTCACAGGCTTTCTTTTCTGATGTTGGCTGGATTCAGAGCCAGGTTCCATTTCCCAGCTACAAAGCCTCTTCTGGCCTCTTCCAGCTTTCCCTAAAAATCCATAGTACGAACAACAACAAAAATCTGAAAAAATAATTAACAAAAAAAAAAGGCAAGAGAATGCCTTCAAACCTCGTCCATGTTTTTCATCATCCTTCTAAAGTCTTGTTTGCCATCACTGCTCATCCTCTTAACAAGCAGCCATTCTGTGAGCCTCTATATCCTATTTTAGCTCAGATGAAGGTTTCCATTGAGGTGCGTTACAGAAGGATGACAGAGCCAAATCCAAACCCAGTAGTTTGTGCCACATTATTGCTCCATCAGCAGCCTTTTCAGTGCATTCCTGGCACGGATAATTTATATGTCAATAAAGGTGTAAATGTGCATTTAATCCACTGTGTTGATATTATCAGCATCCCTCTCCTGGGCCACCTTCCTCCCATAAATCAATGTAAACACTTCACAGCGATAATTGCCTTTTGCAAATCTAGCAGGTGTTAATTACGTAAAATCATCCATGCAAGCTTGTCATCTTCTTCTATGTATTCAAACAAATACCTAAAAAGGAGGGGGGAAAAAAAAAACAACACAGTTTTTACCATCTTGAAAGAAAACATAGCTACTGATATTCTTTGCCTACCACCAGGAGCTGCAAGTCAGAACTGATACGATAATTATGTATTTTGTACACACTACGCTCTTCATCCAAGCCTCTCGAAATGTTCTGATGCCTATTTAGTGTGTTACTTTGCCTTTAGAGCTTCTTGCCTAAAAACACCCCAGAATAACAGCACTGCACATCAGAGGCAAGCCAACTGCCGTGCTGACGGAAGCCTGCAAGGATCAACTCAAAATTCAGCCTTCCAGAATTCCAGTTCCGTATCTCAAGCCACATTCATTAATCTTCTGGGGTTTCTTACTCAGTGATCTTTCTCCACAGTGTATAAGGTTATTGTTTGCCGCCTCCCAAAACCCCGGGCATGAGAATAGGTGAATGAACACATTATACCATTACTCGCGAAAGAACGTGGCACCTGAAATCACAGCTTAGCAACTCAACCACCTTCAAATATTGGTCTTTTTGCACTGAGAAGCACAAGTTTACTACAGAGACAAATCGTTTCCTGAGTTAATTTGTAAGATAGGATCAATATCGGCAGGCTTCCATACAAGGGCAGCAGAAAAAGCACATTTATTAAGTTGGATTCCATATCTAAAAAGGCTAAAGATTAAATCAATTTTAGCAACCTTAGCTGAGCAGGGTCTAAGACCACATATTTAGCTGCATTTAGTTGTTGATACAAGCTCTGCTCATACGACAAGTAGCCAAAAACCCCAAACCTAAGAGTCCTATGTCAACAAAAAAAAATAGTAAAGAAAATAATCCTAATAATCAGACATTCTCCCATCGCTGAAGGAGGGGTAGCATGAAAAATAGGTTTTTCTTCTGTACCCTACATGGATCTTTCTACAAAGTTTCAGCGTTACATAAACTGAATGCCCAAATCAAATATGCAAATTCGGTATAAGGCAGATTATTGGTCAAAGGCACAAAGAGGTTTGATCTACGTGCTGAGGTCCCTTGCTATTTCAAGGCAAAAATGGCAAGACAACATGCAGAAATACTGCTTTTGCCTATCACTTCCAATGCTCTTTTAACCACTCCTCACCACGAAGCAGTAGGTCGTTAATCCCATTCTTTATCTTCTGCAGAGTATGGGAAAGAAAATGACCAACTGCAGTGATGCTGCCATGCTTTGCCATTCAAAAATCATTTTAAAAAACCACATCCAACCCATTTTATAGAGGAACAAGAGGTTTCACATGTTATTTTGAACCACAATCTCCTCCTGATTTATGGTTTCACACCTGCTGATACCCACGCAAATCAAGCAGGTAGCGTGAAGGCAGTAAAGGGCCTTTGACCTTAGCAGCAAATATCACGCAGAAAAAAACCACCCAACTTTTATAAATATCCTCAAGTCCCACCGACGAAAACTTTTCCCTCCAGTGATTTCTCTGTGATGTGACACATGAGACTGCATCAGTCACATCGTGTAATGCCATGCTGGAATAGCATGACATAACCAGTGCAACTAAGGACAACGTCGCGCTCTGCACGAAAGGTCCCCTGAACCAGAAAAAAAAAAAAAAAGAGGAAAAAAAAGAAAGTGCAGTCTCTGGAAGTTCCTGTGCATTCAATGTTATGTCTTTAACCATCATGGAAGCAGGCAGACTCTCTGGGGAAACGTGCAATTTCTATTTGGATATGGTACTTAGTATATGCCTGTAACCTTACAGCATGCATTAACGGATAGTCAGTGTCACTGCATGAGTTAGCTACATTAAGCTTCATATTAAAAAAGAAAAAAAAAATAATAACAAGGAAAAAAAAAACAAACCCACCTTGCCCTCAAGCTTGAAGAACCATTTAATTCAAATCAGCCACAAACCAAAACATTTTAAGTACCTAAATTGAATTTATTCTTCTTTCCTCCAACAAAATGAAGTTTCAGTTTTTATCTCTGTGCACACCCGATCGCTGGGTGGATTTGTTAGCAGTAAATTGCTATTAAATAGAAACTTTAAGAAGGAAAAAGTAAGGCTTGCTGGGGGAATCACCACATGGCCATCAGGGACGCTAAAACCAACAAATCGCCAAGTGACCAAGAATCTCTGCTATCCCATTCTCCTACCGCTGCAACATCCAGAGGCCCCAGTCAGGCTCTGGACCCCGTTGGGCTACGAAGGGTAAAACCTCCATGAGAAAACACCTTTAAGAGCCCAGAGCCTTTAAACCTGACCACGGCTCAAGCACACAACTGATTTCGGTGACCCTCGGATTAATTAATATTCCTCGATTTAAGCCTTAAGGGCCCGTAGCTGGGTATGTCCTACCGGGGTCCATCCTCACGTAGAGACCCAAAAGGACCCACACCCGCACAAAAAGCCATTCAGAAATATCTCACTAGGTAACCAGCTCCCCAAAAAACACCTCTCGGCTGCTGTTCTTTCATTACAAGCAAAGCAGGTAAATAAATAAATACAACTTCCCCCCCTCAAAAAAAATTATTAAGCAACCTCACAGCATCAGAAATTTTTCATTGCTGAAACAGACTGCGTTTCAGACCAAAGAAACGAACTGAAATATACCCGCGGGTCTTTCTCCACAAGTTTGGCTTTTGGGGGTTTTTGTTTAGTTTTGGGGTGGGTTTTTTGGTTGTTTTTTTCCCAGCGAAAAATTAGAGCAGAGCAGTGAGTTCCCCCGCTCCCTAACGCAGCCCGGGGCCAGAGACCAAACCCCGCGGGGACATCCCCACCCGCGGCTGGCGTGGGCTCCCCGGGGGAAGGTGGAGGGGGGGGCAGCACCTCTCTCCGCCCCAGCAGACAATTTAAAAAAATAAAATAAAATAATAATAATAATAGTGATGATAATCAAGACCCGCAGCAGCAACCCGGTGGCAAACGGAGGATGGGAGCGGCTCGCACCTCCGCCGGGGGCTCAGCCCGTCGGGTCCCCAGCTGGAGGA